>CAJHZI010000300.1:342500-488564 GCA_905160935.1 Enchytraeus crypticus | reverse complement strand
ATTCTACTTTATGCCTGTATGTATAAGTATTTAGAATTTCTTAATAGAGGCAATGTCATGAAGTTTAAATGACAGACCCAGAGGTAAATTGAACTCTCGTGAGTTCGAATCCCAGCCGCGCTGATCTCAGAGTCAAATCTCGGACATTCTCTTAATTGGTTACAAGGAAAATGGTCCAAATTGCCTAACGGTTTAAACATGTGATATTAAAAGTGATAGATATCAACATTGATCATTTCACAATAATGCGTGTTTACTTATTTTACTATTGTTTGATTTGTTACTGTTGTACATAACTATGCTTTTCATTCAGTTTGCGAAAGTGTTATATAGAATGGCTTTCATAATGGCATATATACATAGTGGCCTATAGTAATTTTATTCTTTTAAGTTATTTTATCTTACAAAGAATAGAATTATAGTCATTAAATGGTTAAAGTGACAAAGAATCTAGAAAGTGCATACCTCAAGAATGCAATGGCAGATATTTGAAACGACCGTACGGCTGTAGTCTTTAGTATTAGTTATTTCTAAGTATTGGCTATTTTCTGATTTCGTATTTCACAGTATTTCCTGTTTCTCCGTATCGTATAAATGTCACAAAACCCTGATGACTATTACACTGTCTATGCACACCCTGCTTTTATCATCTACAAATATATCAGAGATTGCATTAACACCGCGTGATAACTATTGAACAATGCAGTATACACTATACATATAAACGTTAATATGATATCTAGTAAGTTTTCTACAAACAACTTAGAGCTTATTGTCAGGGTATCAGTTTGTCAGGGTGTCTGGTTGTCATGGTGTCAGATTGTCAGATTGTCAGGGTTTCAGGGTGTGTTTACCGCATGAACGCTAGCTACGTTCAATAAAAAACTTTTTCTATTATACAAAATAATACCCTGACGATTTAACGTTTGACTCCTCACCCTAAGATGACGTCAGGAATGTAAAGAACGGAATATACAGCTTCGAGAAGTTCAACACCAAACCGCACATGTAAATGCATAGAATGAAATTAATATTAGATCCTTAGCGGTGCAAGTCCGTTAGACAGACCAGTTGCATCTCTATGGTCGTATAATATTGGACTCCCTTCCGATTGGGACTCTAGTACAGACGGTTGGAGATTTTAAAGGCCAGTCATATAGCAGAAATATTATTAAAGTATTTTAATATTAGTGCACGAAAGAATTTAACTTTATAAATATATAAGAGTTTCTCTATCCGTAAAGTTGGCGTAACAAACAAATATATAAATAACAATAGATTTACTACTAGTGGATAAGTTTTTATTAATCAGGTAAATAAAAAATCAACAGCTAAATATAAATTGCAATTCAGGTGGTTCTGGAAATTAGTACTTTTCTCTCTCTCTCTCGCTCTCTCTCTTTCTCTCTCTCTCTCTCTCTATCTCTCTCTCTCTCCAGTGTTTAATCAAGTGGCACGTCCAAAACATATTTCTACTAACACTGTTGCCTCAATGGTATGAAAAATCATTCAATAAATCAAAAGCTAAAAAGCCAAGAGCCAAGTTTAACGTTGGTTTCCTGCTCTTCAATGACGTGGAGAGCACTGGATTTGAACTCTGCATCTACTGATAAGCTGACGCACAACTTGGCAGCTCCGGCTCAACCAGATACTCCATCACAAAGACCCTACCTGAATATAACCTAGATGTAGTCTTTTCTTGATGGCTTGTGAAGTCGTTCTGCGTTAACTTTCTTAGTAATTGTTTAGTCGTTTAGTCGCCCCTTAAAACAGATTTCATGTACTGTTGATTTGGCTGGAGCCAGTGGCGATGTCGGTAAGATACTCGACCCCGGATCAGTATGCTCAGGGCTCAAATCCAGGGCACGCCCGTCACTGACATCCGTTTCGATTGATTAACTGACTTTATACATTAGCTTTACCAGCTTTTTACCTACGCCACAGTGACTCAGAAACAACAGTTCGAATCACAATATACCGCATATCAGCTACTTAATAAACTATTTAAACTACTTTCAGTAAGGCAGTATCCACGCACAGTGCACACGTCGTTCATTCATCTCTCGCTACTCACCTGTAATCCTCTGCTACACAACAACTAACGTCAGCTGAGAGCACAGAGAGAATGTCACAGTCAACTGTTGTTACAACCCGAACAGAGCTACTACAACGCTGCCACCCCAGTGCGCCTTTATCGATCGCCTACGAGCCTACGACTCAATTATACCCAGCATGAAACGAACGCTAAATACAGTGCCTAAGCTGCCGCGAGTGTCTAAACCTATTTCATGCGTAGGCATAGGCATAGGTATAGGCCTAATACCTATATAGGTCTACTACTTTCTATCAGATAAACATATAGTCGCGATCAGAATGTAAACCTCCAGTCATTTGAGCCTCTTTCCTCAGATTTGTTTTCCCCAATTGGAATTTTCGTCGTCTAGTTTACCGTACATTCTGCTCTTCCACTTGATTATAGTTCAGTAACCTACAGTACTTAATGTTGTCCTGCACGAAAGTAATACTCTATTTATGTTGTATCTTACTTATGTTGTAAGTAAGATACAACATAAATAGAGTATTACTTTCGTGCAGGATAAAAGGGTTGTGAGATGTAGTTAAACCCCATCTGTGGTTTAACTACATCTCACAGCCCACCTGTGGTTTAACTACATCTCGCAACCTACCTGTGGTTTAACTACATTCCACAACCCATCTGTGGTTTAACTACATCCCACAACCCACCTGTGGTTTAACTACATCTCACAACCCACCTGTGGTTTAACTACATCTCACAACCCACCTGTGGTTTAACTACATCTCACAACCCACCTGTGGTTTAACTACATCCCACAACCCACCTGTGGTTTAACTACATCTCACAACCCACCTGTGGTTTAACCACATCTCACAACCCACCTGTGGTTTAACCACATCTCACAACCCACCTGTGGTTTAACTACATCTCACAACCCACCTGTGGTTTAACCACATCTCGTGACACCACTGTGATCAAGCATAAATGACCTTTGACCCAAAGTGCATCACTCTGCCAGACCGCCACTGACAGTACACTGAAGCCAGGGAAACAAACGTTAAACTTAACGTTACAGCTTAACAACTCTATGTCTAATTAAATCTGCTCGCATGCTGAGGTACGTGATTACATAATACACAAATTACAAATAAATTACGAAATGCACAAAATTGAAATGTAAAAATATAACTGTTGAGAATGCTATTGAAGTTATGTTATAGATAAAGGTTCATTATAGGCACAGAATAAGGCAGAATAAGTCACAGAATAAGACAGAATAAGGCACAGAATAAGACAGAATAGGCCACAGAATAAGACAGAATAGGACACAGAGTAAGACAGAATAGGGCACAAAATAAGACAGAATAGGGCACAAAATAAGGCTCATTAAGCTAAATGACTGAAGTCTAGCTTATATAAGAGAGGACACGAACCTGTTCAAGACTTGAGCTGGATTGATCGCTGTCAGAGACCTTGTGAGAGAATTAAATAAAAACGTGACTCACATCTCCCTCTAATCAGTGCTGGGAAATGGACAGTAATTGATCCATGATTTCTTAATCAGTCAGTGTTTTGTTTAGAAGTTATAGCTATAATTACAACTAGAGGTGGGAATCGAACCGAACCCGAACCGAACCCTAAAATCTAGAATTTTGACCGAACCGAACCGAACTCGAACCCACACTCTGGCCGAACCGAACCCAGACTATTAGCACGACGGTTCATAATATTAAGGTTTCAGCGTTCGTATCGTTAATTCTGGATGATATCAGGGATGAATTCCTGATATTCATATATAAACCTACAAGTATATAAATCATTTCAAACTTAAAATATAATAATAATAATAATTATTATTATTATTATTATTATTATTATTATAAAGGTTTAACGTCCGTTTCCTCATCCAGGGATGATGTCAGGGATGTCACCACAGCACACATCACTACGGATCTAAATATCCTCAATCCGCAAGTATGTATTATCAAGCAGCTATCTGTTAGTACATTTCTAACTATGGACGTTAGACAAGCAAAACGCTTTGAACTGTAAGAGGTTTTGCAATGAATTTCTTAAACTGAATAATTCTGAAAAGAATCATTTTTAAAATTTTGTCTGTAAAGTCAAAATCTTCAAACCAAAAACAACAAAGAAGCTCGCCATCGCCCGCGCAACGCAAGCCGTCATTCGTAATAACGTTAAGCACTGTGGTACTAAACTAAAGTCAAGGAACAGAAGTAATAATGCCAACGGTGCCTATTTAATATAAGTATAATATGAAGGAAACGGTCCAATGTTGAAATGTTGTTCGTATAATCTATAGCTATATGCTGTTCAAATTATTCATTTACCAGATCCAGTGACAAAAACACAACAGCTAGACCTGTTGACCTAGAGATAGAGAAGTCTATTTTATCATAACAATTGAAGACTAGCTAATTTCCCTACACTTATTTCACTACGAGAACTGTGGTGGTCGGCATTCATTTATTCACAACAATCTCTATTATCACAATCCTGTTATATAAACATACATACCAAACATTCTCTGTCATGCGCGTACATTCAGAAAGCATTCAACTACTTAACTTAAGCATTACGTTCAAGCCTAGTATAATAAAGAGTGCCTATAGACATTTCATAATATGTAGTGGCAGCTTTGCACAGATTTTAAACAACGTCAAGTGGGGCAGTGGTTGGGGAGTGGGGAGGGGTGTGTGTTTATATTGATGGCAGGCAATGTTTAATACATAAGCCTATATTTATTAGTTATTCCTTCATTTATTAACAGAATGACATTAAATGAATTCGAAAGGAAATTATATTTCAATTAATAATCAAATGATTATAAAATAATATCGTTATTTACATTTAATATGCCTTGATAAAATATCTATAGAAGATGTCTATATTTAAGAAGATGTTACATTTATTTCATTTCATTTATTCATTTCATTTGAGAAGATGCTACATTTATGAGATATCTTACATTATAAATGCCTGCCGTAAACAGTCACCTGTTGAGTGCACAGTGGCGCCCTCCAACGAATAAGAAAACATAAAAGATGATTTTTTTTTTCAAAGTAAACTAGTTTTATGACACGCCATATATGTCTCCTCTGGCTATCACACGCCTATCAAGTTTTTCTGGCTCCATTACGACATTGATAGCCTACGTTAAGTCTTATTGACTTACAGGATTTGACGAAATTAATGCTGACGAGAGAACTGAGAAGCCTTTTTCCAATAATTCAGTCCGATTTGTTTTGAATTTCAATTCAGTACTTGAACTATTTCTGACTCGCACTGGATTTTTATTCTACGTATCGTACAGTGTTATGATAGATTGTAGAAAAACAGAAAACGATTTCTCGTTATTTGCACAGTTGGTCTCGATTAGTCCTAAAACACGCAGAATAATCTAGACCACCAAAATACTGTCACACCACAGGTGTTCTCAATGTATTCTGCAGGATATCCGCACGTTATCCCGTATGTCCGGAATTAATTAGAGCAAGGCTAAAAGTATTATAATAAATTAAAATTTCTAATTCAATTCAATTTAATAAGAGCACCAAAAAGGGTCATTCAACCCTGTAGAATCACATACACAAGACAGAAACAGGCAAACGCAACAGGAAGAAACACAAACTAAAGGCGAACTAGGGTGAACTTAAAGAAAAATAAGATAAATAACGATAATAGATGAACTTGTGCATGCAAAATAGGCATGCAGGGGTATGATTTTAGGTTGAGATTAAAAATAGTAAAATATAAAAGACGAAGAAGAAGACCAGATGAGCTAATAGCTATCTATAAAGTATTCATGAAGATTTATATTAAAAGAGTTAAAAGTCTAGACAAGAGTTTACGAGATGGTAAGACTAGCCAATATCTAGGACCTTGTACAGCGACGCACAGTGGCTGGAGACAGTGGTGACGTCTGTAAGATACTCGACCGCGGATCAGCATGTGCGTGGTTCAAATCCTGCGCTCGCCCGTCACTGAAATCGCTTTCGAGAGAGGAAACTGACGTTAACCTTAGCTTAGCTTTACCAGAGATGTATTTCTAGCGGATAGAAGTTCTGAAATTTGGTATAGTGTATTCTGACAGATTTCTAGCATTATAAATAGGACACATCCAGGGGCGGCGCCACCGGGGGGGCCACTGGCCCCCCACTTTTCCAGGTGGGGAGCCAGGATAACCTTTGGCCCCCCCCCCCAGTTTTGGGTCCTAAAATTACAGAAAATACATACAAGGAAACTTTTTGTAACGTAATAATAGATCTTTTCGGTAATAGCTATAAATAGAACATCGTAGACACAAATATAAACAGTGGACTAGAAAAAGTAAACACATAGAATACTATTGAAATGTATCAGTTCCTCATAAAATTTCTAATACAAGTTTTCTTTTGAAATGTTATTTACTTTACAATCTAATATACGTATATTAATTAAAGAATAACTTAACACTGATAGTTTAACTCTTTCATCCATTATAACGGTATGCATGCATTATAACGAAGTTATAATGTAGACCCATTACATTTACATGTAAATATATGTATCAGATGTCAACATAAACAAACCAGTGTTACCATACAATAAAATATGTTTTCAATTACCGAACTGCTCCATTTAAGCAAAACTGGAGCTAAACTGATACAGAAAAATGTTAGTGACTGCTAAAAACAGATTTTTTCTGTGTGTTGGCAGATAATTTACTTATTAGGAATTCATGAGGTACAAGCTGTGGATGGTTGTTCAAGTGAAGGCGATCGAATTGTTAATACAAATTAAATTAATGATATGATCTCAAGATAGGCACAGTCACACCTATCGCACACATACTCCCATGAGACATTACTCTCTTCTTTACCGACCTGGCTCAACCGCTCACAAATCTTTTTCACCCCTCCCCCACCCCCTCTCTTCCCACCGCTCCTCCTCTCATTCACCTTCACTGCCACTAACAGCTACACAAAATGACTTTGTGGCTTTTATACATTGTTCTAAAGAGAAATGAGAGCCAGCGAGCAAAAATATCTAAAGAGATTAGAGATGATAATTACAGTAAAGATGAAATACGGAAGGAAATCGGTGAGTTCGAAGATCAACGACATCGCAGCACTTTCGTATAGACAGCAGATTGTGTCCTGATAAGGAAACATGTTAACACTATGTAGACCTACAAAATACAGTGTAAATCCAGCCAAATGTCCAACAAGTATTTAATTCAAATCAGATGTCAATTTGATCTGATGTCAGTTAATCCCTGCCCATACAGTCAATCCTGTCATTCAGTTGAATTCCTTATCTTTATGTCGTGCCATTAGTCTGGATTCAGCCTCTGTTCAACAGACTGTTGCGAGGCACAAGACAAAGTAGCCAGGGATGGACTTGTAGTTGTATGCATTGCCGAGTCAAACTGCATTCAGTCTGACTTTTGCAGTTAAAGAGTTACGTCTGTCAAAAATATGAATTATCTTCTATTAGAACAACATTAGCATATTCTAGGTTGTTTAGCTAATAACGCTTACATCGTTGGGCTATAATTAATGCGCTTAAGTAATTCGATCAGTCAATCAGAATAACAATTGTTGTATAAGGTAAGCATAAGATAATGTAAATTTATTTCTTATTATTGAAGAAATAATCTTAAGTCATTAGTTAGTAAATCATTATTCAGTCGGAAAAAGGTTAGACCCTATTTGTCTGAAAGTAAGCCTGCTTGCTCTACTAGCATATATTAGCTGGCTTAATAAGTTTTAACTAATGCTTTTCATTGCAAGGATAAAGAACCATAACGGAATAAATATATTTCATGTATTTTAGGGACTATATCTATCCGAGATGGATTTCTGATTTTCAATACCCCTCCATTAGTGGAATAAGTGGATCTGGAAAACCTATATGTTCAAACAGCTCAAACAATTTTCGCACCCTCATGGTGTTAGTCGAATGGGCGACACTGAGAAGAAGACCGAGACTTGGGAGGCTGGATGAATTGATGACTAATTCGTATGTTAGTATGAAGAAAGAGGCGGAGGATAGAAGTATGTGGAGGAGTAAATACCATGGACCTGCCAATAAGCAGCGCACTACGATAGGATATACATGTATATATAAATATATAAATACATACCTACATATTATAATTATATATATATATATATATATATATATATATATATATACATGTATATATGATGTGCTTCCTTTAATTAAGTTCCTTATGCAATGCCGCGGCTTGCGTTTTCGCGATTGATTTTCATTTTCTTCACTTTGCCCCCCCCCCACTTTCAAAACCGCCGCCGCCCCTGGACACACCGCACTCACTATTCAATAACAGCGAATAATTGTTACATAAAGGTGATCATTACGAGTAAATCTATACAAGAATAGCCAACAGCAATACTTATTAATATCCGATACCTTGAATATTTTCAAATCAGTAATTATATTGTTCGTGTGACTGCGATACTCTGCATGCTGAATAATTCGAACTGCACATTTTTTAAGTACTATTAACTCCTTGATCAAAGTTATCGAAGCATTACCCCAGACAATATTGCAATAATTTACTGCAGACTCTCTCTCTCTCTCTCTCTCTCTCTCTCTCTCTCTCTCTCTCTCTCAAGACATTATTTTCCTACAGTGTATCTGCATTTAAACTTCAAAACCAGTTATAGAGTATGCATTTAAACTGTAATGTGCGGCTCCATCTCTCGATTGTAACAAATTAATTACTCAGAGACTTTTTCTTTAGATGTTTAATGAATACATTGAGCTTATTCAGACTTTTAGTAGAGAATTGCTGTAATTTTTATATTTATACTTTTATATAATGTAAAAAATTCGGAGCAATTCCAATCATGCAGTACCACATAATAAAGTAATACAGTAGAATTACTTTCCCTTGAGAATATTATAACATTCGCAATACCATAATATTTATTATACATGTATATATATATATATATATATATATATATATATATATATATATATATATATATATATACTGTATAACATATTATATAAGCCCTTGACCATGGACCTGCCGTTAGTCATTGTATTACGTTACGGAGAGATATAATAATCCCCAGATGTCATGCTTCTCAGTGTATAATTTCAATAACAATTCATAAAAAACGATTGTTGATAAACTTTTCACCAATGGAGAATTATACTATGTAATTATACTATTAATTATATAGTCTGGGGCCTGTATAGTGAGGTAAACTTGTTGGTGAAATCTTAAATTATCTTAGACCCTTTAGCGTCATTTGGTAAAACTGGATAAATATTTCAGTAATCTCCATTAAGCTAGTAAAAATGTTATGTCAGTTATCAGATTATCAGATGGCTGACATGACTTTTTAAAATTAAGCTAACATGAAATGATTTCTAATGTTTTGCATTTAAAGTTACGTAAGCTTATTAATTATTATATTTAGGCCTATCTGGTATCCAAAAGAATGTATAACTTGCAGATGAACGGAGACGTTTAAATTAGCTTTATTTAGGAAATAAACACAAATAAAAATTAACCCATGAAATCATGAGTTTCAGCTACACCCAATGTTAATTTTGAACAAAGAAAAGGGTCTAAAGAAATTAAGTGCGTTGTTGTGCCTTGCTCAATGAATTATGCAAACTTGATCAGTTGATTAGATTGAGCATCAGGGTGCATTGTCGCAATTTTCTCTAATAGTGGGAGTCAGAATTTTTTCATTGCGCTAGTGAAGTTCATTTAATTAATGCCTCCGTTGGTTTTCAACTTTTCATATTAAGTGATTTTTATAGACATTTTTTCAAAATGGCCATTCTCCTGAAAAGGGAATTTCGTGACAATCTATTCCCTTATCTAGCAGAAACTGGTATTGGGGCCAAGCTGAGGAAGGATTGAAATCTTAAGGTTTAAGAATTAATTTAGCATTGTCATAGATAGGAGAAGAGGAATGCAAGAGGGGACCCACCTCACCATGAAATATTTTCCCCCATGATTAAATGGTAATTAATCCATCTAACTGAGGAAAACAACGGGAAACCACATCAGAAGCCAAAATTTTTTCCAAGCTATAGGCTACATAAGGTATGGATAAGGCATATAGACTTTGTGAAGGGATTAACTTGTTAATCTAAGGAGTGCTCTTATGGAGCGAGAAAGAATTCTTTCTCACTACATATTCATACTCAAAGTCTTAAGACTTTGAGTAAGAATATGTACCTTGAACTTACCACTTGGAAGTGCACTGAAGAGAGATAGATAGGATGTATATGGAAACCGTTAATTACCAGGACAATACAATAATTTTATATCGTCTCCTATTGAAGACTGGCTAGATTAATATTAAATTAAGATTAAATGAGATTAATATTATTGGTTGAGAAGAACTATATACAAAGTAACAAAGGGCTGCTACGTACAGAGGAAAAGGATAGGGATGCTAAGCATAGAGCGTTTATCTAACTTTTTATAGTATTGTAGACCTATAGTAATTTTTTATAGTGCAATAATTTAAGATTTCCTAAGCTATTTATCGATTAGATTTATATAACAGAGAACATAAATTTCAAGCAAGAATATTTATAGAGATTTTCCTTATATAGTGTATGGAATATGAAATAAAAGAAATATTTATGTAATCCACAAAACGTTCTCTGAAACATAGTAACTTCAATCTGCATTCCACTAATTAGGCCTACTAAAAGTCTTAGCCTCTTCTACGAAATTTTATCCATGTGTGGGGGGGCAAAAATGATTTTTAAAGGGTATACAAGTTCTCAAAACTTACACCATATACATGCATATATATATATATATATATATATATATATATATATATATATATATATATATATATGCATGTATATGGTGTAAGTTTTGAGAACTTGTATACCCTTTAAAAATCATTTTTGCCCCCCCACACATGGATAAAATTTCGTAGAAGAGGCTAAGACTTTTAGTAGGCCTAATTAGTGGAATGCAGATTGAAGTTACTATGTTTCAGAGAACGTTTTGTGGATTACATAAATATTTCTTTTATTTCATATTCCATACACTATATAAGGAAAATCTCTATAAATATTCTTGCTTGAAATTTATGTTCTCTGTTATATAAATCTAATCGATAAATAGCTTAGGAAATCTTAAATTATTGCACTATAAAAAATTACTATAGGTCTACAATACTATAAAAAGTTAGATAAACGCTCTATGCTTAGCATCCCTATCCTTTTCCTCTGTACGTAGCAGCCCTTTGTTACTTTGTATATAGTTCTTCTCAACCAATAATATTAATCTCATTTAATCTTAATTTAATATTAATCTAGCCAGTCTTCAATAGGAGACGATATAAAATTATTGTATTGTCCTGGTAATTAACGGTTTCCATATACATCCTATCTATCTCTCTTCAGTGCACTTCCAAGTGGTAAGTTCAAGGTACATATTCTTACTCAAAGTCTTAAGACTTTGAGTATGAATATGTAGTGAGAAAGAATTCTTTCTCGCTCCATAAGAGCACTCCTTAGATTAACAAGTTAATCCCTTCACAAAGTCTATATGCCTTATCCATACCTTATGTAGCCTATAGCTTGGAAAAAATTTTGGCTTCTGATGTGGTTTCCCGTTGTTTTCCTCAGTTAGATGGATTAATTACCATTTAATCATGGGGGAAAATATTTCATGGTGAGGTGGGTCCCCTCTTGCATTCCTCTTCTCCTATCTATGACAATGCTAAATTAATTCTTAAACCTTAAGATTTCAATCCTTCCTCAGCTTGGCCCCAATACCAGTTTCTGCTAGATAAGGGAATAGATTGTCACGAAATTCCCTTTTCAGGAGAATGGCCATTTTGAAAAAATGTCTATAAAAATCACTTAATATGAAAAGTTGAAAACCAACGGAGGCATTAATTAAATGAACTTCACTAGCGCAATGAAAAAATTCTGACTCCCACTATTAGAGAAAATTGCGACAATGCACCCTGATGCTCAATCTAATCAACTGATCAAGTTTGCATAATTCATTGAGCAAGGCACAACAACGCACTTAATTTCTTTAGACCCTTTTCTTTGTTCAAAATTAACATTGGGTGTAGCTGAAACTCATGATTTCATGGGTTAATTTTTATTTGTGTTTATTTCCTAAATAAAGCTAATTTAAACGTCTCCGTTCATCTGCAAGTTATACATTCTTTTGGATACCAGATAGGCCTAAATATAATAATTAATAAGCTTACGTAACTTTAAATGCAAAACATTAGAAATCATTTCATGTTAGCTTAATTTTAAAAAGTCATGTCAGCCATCTGATAATCTGATAACTGACATAACATTTTTACTAGCTTAATGGAGATTACTGAAATATTTATCCAGTTTTACCAAATGACGCTAAAGGGTCTAAGATAATTTAAGATTTCACCAACAAGTTTACCTCACTATACAGGCCCCAGACTATATAATTAATAGTATAATTACATAGTATAATTCTCCATTGGTGAAAAGTTTATCAACAATCGTTTTTTATGAATTGTTATTGAAATTATACACTGAGAAGCATGACATCTGGGGATTATTATATCTCTCCGTAACGTAATACAATGACTAACGGCAGGTCCATGGTCAAGGGCTTATATAATATGTTATACAGTATATATATATATATATATATATATATATATATATATATATATATATATATATATATACATGTATAATAAATATTATGGTATTGCGAATGTTATAATATTCTCAAGGGAAAGTAATTCTACTGTATTACTTTATTATGTGGTACTGCATGATTGGAATTGCTCCGAATTTTTTACATTATATAAAAGTATAAATATAAAAATTACAGCAATTCTCTACTAAAAGTCTGAATAAGCTCAATGTATTCATTAAACATCTAAAGAAAAAGTCTCTGAGTAATTAATTTGTTACAATCGAGAGATGGAGCCGCACATTACAGTTTAAATGCATACTCTATAACTGGTTTTGAAGTTTAAATGCAGATACACTGTAGGAAAATAATGTCTTGAGAGAGAGAGAGAGAGAGAGAGAGAGAGAGAGAGAGAGAGAGAGAGAGTCTGCAGTAAATTATTGCAATATTGTCTGGGGTAATGCTTCGATAACTTTGATCAAGGAGTTAATAGTACTTAAAAAATGTGCAGTTCGAATTATTCAGCATGCAGAGTATCGCAGTCACACGAACAATATAATTACTGATTTGAAAATATTCAAGGTATCGGATATTAATAAGTATTGCTGTTGGCTATTCTTGTATAGATTTACTCGTAATGATCACCTTTATGTAACAATTATTCGCTGTTATTGAATAGTGAGTGCGGTGTGTCCAGGGGCGGCGGCGGTTTTGAAAGTGGGGGGGGGGCAAAGTGAAGAAAATGAAAATCAATCGCGAAAACGCAAGCCGCGGCATTGCATAAGGAACTTAATTAAAGGAAGCACATCATATATACATGTATATATATATATATATATATATATATATATATATAATTATAATATGTAGGTATGTATTTATATATTTATATATACATGTATATCCTATCGTAGTGCGCTGCTTATTGGCAGGTCCATGGTATTTACTCCTCCACATACTTCTATCCTCCGCCTCTTTCTTCATACTAACATACGAATTAGTCATCAATTCATCCAGCCTCCCAAGTCTCGGTCTTCTTCTCAGTGTCGCCCATTCGACTAACACCATGAGGGTGCGAAAATTGTTTGAGCTGTTTGAACATATAGGTTTTCCAGATCCACTTATTCCACTAATGGAGGGGTATTGAAAATCAGAAATCCATCTCGGATAGATATAGTCCCTAAAATACATGAAATATATTTATTCCGTTATGGTTCTTTATCCTTGCAATGAAAAGCATTAGTTAAAACTTATTAAGTCAAGCTAATATATGCTAGTAGAGCAAGCAGGCTTACTTTCAGACAAATAGGGTCTAACCTTTTTCCGACTGAATAATGATTTACTAACTAATGACTTAAGATTATTTCTTCAATAATAAGAAATAAATTACATTATCTTATGCTTACCTTATACAGCAATTGTTATTCTGATTGACTGATCGAATTACTTAAGCGCATTAATTATAGCCCAACGATGTAAGCGTTATTAGCTAAACAACCTAGAATATGCTAATGTTGTTCTAATAGAAGATAATTCATATTTTTGACAGACGTAACTCTTTAACTGCAAAAGTCAGACTGAATGCAGTTTGACTCGGCAATGCATACAACTACAAGTCCATCCCTGGCTACTTTGTCTTGTGCCTCGCAACAGTCTGTTGAACAGAGGCTGAATCCAGACTAATGGCACGACATAAAGATAAGGAATTCAACTGAATGACAGGATTGACTGTATGGGCAGGGATTAACTGACATCAGATCAAATTGACATCTGATTTGAATTAAATACTTGTTGGACATTTGGCTGGATTTACACTGTATTTTGTAGGTCTACATAGTGTTAACATGTTTCCTTATCAGGACACAATCTGCTGTCTATACGAAAGTGCTGCGATGTCGTTGATCTTCGAACTCACCGATTTCCTTCCGTATTTCATCTTTACTGTAATTATCATCTCTAATCTCTTTAGATATTTTTGCTCGCTGGCTCTCATTTCTCTTTAGAACAATGTATAAAAGCCACAAAGTCATTTTGTGTAGCTGTTAGTGGCAGTGAAGGTGAATGAGAGGAGGAGCGGTGGGAAGAGAGGGGGTGGGGGAGGGGTGAAAAAGATTTGTGAGCGGTTGAGCCAGGTCGGTAAAGAAGAGAGTAATGTCTCATGGGAGTATGTGTGCGATAGGTGTGACTGTGCCTATCTTGAGATCATATCATTAATTTAATTTGTATTAACAATTCGATCGCCTTCACTTGAACAACCATCCACAGCTTGTACCTCATGAATTCCTAATAAGTAAATTATCTGCCAACACACAGAAAAAATCTGTTTTTAGCAGTCACTAACATTTTTCTGTATCAGTTTAGCTCCAGTTTTGCTTAAATGGAGCAGTTCGGTAATTGAAAACATATTTTATTGTATGGTAACACTGGTTTGTTTATGTTGACATCTGATACATATATTTACATGTAAATGTAATGGGTCTACATTATAACTTCGTTATAATGCATGCATACCGTTATAATGGATGAAAGAGTTAAACTATCAGTGTTAAGTTATTCTTTAATTAATATACGTATATTAGATTGTAAAGTAAATAACATTTCAAAAGAAAACTTGTATTAGAAATTTTATGAGGAACTGATACATTTCAATAGTATTCTATGTGTTTACTTTTTCTAGTCCACTGTTTATATTTGTGTCTACGATGTTCTATTTATAGCTATTACCGAAAAGATCTATTATTACGTTACAAAAAGTTTCCTTGTATGTATTTTCTGTAATTTTAGGACCCAAAACTGGGGGGGGGGGCCAAAGGTTATCCTGGCTCCCCACCTGGAAAAGTGGGGGGCCAGTGGCCCCCCCGGTGGCGCCGCCCCTGGATGTGTCCTATTTATAATGCTAGAAATCTGTCAGAATACACTATACCAAATTTCAGAACTTCTATCCGCTAGAAATACATCTCTGGTAAAGCTAAGCTAAGGTTAACGTCAGTTTCCTCTCTCGAAAGCGATTTCAGTGACGGGCGAGCGCAGGATTTGAACCACGCACATGCTGATCCGCGGTCGAGTATCTTACAGACGTCACCACTGTCTCCAGCCACTGTGCGTCGCTGTACAAGGTCCTAGATATTGGCTAGTCTTACCATCTCGTAAACTCTTGTCTAGACTTTTAACTCTTTTAATATAAATCTTCATGAATACTTTATAGATAGCTATTAGCTCATCTGGTCTTCTTCTTCGTCTTTTATATTTTACTATTTTTAATCTCAACCTAAAATCATACCCCTGCATGCCTATTTTGCATGCACAAGTTCATCTATTATCGTTATTTATCTTATTTTTCTTTAAGTTCACCCTAGTTCGCCTTTAGTTTGTGTTTCTTCCTGTTGCGTTTGCCTGTTTCTGTCTTGTGTATGTGATTCTACAGGGTTGAATGACCCTTTTTGGTGCTCTTATTAAATTGAATTGAATTAGAAATTTTAATTTATTATAATACTTTTAGCCTTGCTCTAATTAATTCCGGACATACGGGATAACGTGCGGATATCCTGCAGAATACATTGAGAACACCTGTGGTGTGACAGTATTTTGGTGGTCTAGATTATTCTGCGTGTTTTAGGACTAATCGAGACCAACTGTGCAAATAACGAGAAATCGTTTTCTGTTTTTCTACAATCTATCATAACACTGTACGATACGTAGAATAAAAATCCAGTGCGAGTCAGAAATAGTTCAAGTACTGAATTGAAATTCAAAACAAATCGGACTGAATTATTGGAAAAAGGCTTCTCAGTTCTCTCGTCAGCATTAATTTCGTCAAATCCTGTAAGTCAATAAGACTTAACGTAGGCTATCAATGTCGTAATGGAGCCAGAAAAACTTGATAGGCGTGTGATAGCCAGAGGAGACATATATGGCGTGTCATAAAACTAGTTTACTTTGAAAAAAAAAATCATCTTTTATGTTTTCTTATTCGTTGGAGGGCGCCACTGTGCACTCAACAGGTGACTGTTTACGGCAGGCATTTATAATGTAAGATATCTCATAAATGTAGCATCTTCTCAAATGAAATGAATAAATGAAATGAAATAAATGTAACATCTTCTTAAATATAGACATCTTCTATAGATATTTTATCAAGGCATATTAAATGTAAATAACGATATTATTTTATAATCATTTGATTATTAATTGAAATATAATTTCCTTTCGAATTCATTTAATGTCATTCTGTTAATAAATGAAGGAATAACTAATAAATATAGGCTTATGTATTAAACATTGCCTGCCATCAATATAAACACACACCCCTCCCCACTCCCCAACCACTGCCCCACTTGACGTTGTTTAAAATCTGTGCAAAGCTGCCACTACATATTATGAAATGTCTATAGGCACTCTTTATTATACTAGGCTTGAACGTAATGCTTAAGTTAAGTAGTTGAATGCTTTCTGAATGTACGCGCATGACAGAGAATGTTTGGTATGTATGTTTATATAACAGGATTGTGATAATAGAGATTGTTGTGAATAAATGAATGCCGACCACCACAGTTCTCGTAGTGAAATAAGTGTAGGGAAATTAGCTAGTCTTCAATTGTTATGATAAAATAGACTTCTCTATCTCTAGGTCAACAGGTCTAGCTGTTGTGTTTTTGTCACTGGATCTGGTAAATGAATAATTTGAACAGCATATAGCTATAGATTATACGAACAACATTTCAACATTGGACCGTTTCCTTCATATTATACTTATATTAAATAGGCACCGTTGGCATTATTACTTCTGTTCCTTGACTTTAGTTTAGTACCACAGTGCTTAACGTTATTACGAATGACGGCTTGCGTTGCGCGGGCGATGGCGAGCTTCTTTGTTGTTTTTGGTTTGAAGATTTTGACTTTACAGACAAAATTTTAAAAATGATTCTTTTCAGAATTATTCAGTTTAAGAAATTCATTGCAAAACCTCTTACAGTTCAAAGCGTTTTGCTTGTCTAACGTCCATAGTTAGAAATGTACTAACAGATAGCTGCTTGATAATACATACTTGCGGATTGAGGATATTTAGATCCGTAGTGATGTGTGCTGTGGTGACATCCCTGACATCATCCCTGGATGAGGAAACGGACGTTAAACCTTTATAATAATAATAATAATAATAATAATAATAATTATTATTATTATTATATTTTAAGTTTGAAATGATTTATATACTTGTAGGTTTATATATGAATATCAGGAATTCATCCCTGATATCATCCAGAATTAACGATACGAACGCTGAAACCTTAATATTATGAACCGTCGTGCTAATAGTCTGGGTTCGGTTCGGCCAGAGTGTGGGTTCGAGTTCGGTTCGGTTCGGTCAAAATTCTAGATTTTAGGGTTCGGTTCGGGTTCGGTTCGATTCCCACCTCTAGTTGTAATTATAGCTATAACTTCTAAACAAAACACTGACTGATTAAGAAATCATGGATCAATTACTGTCCATTTCCCAGCACTGATTAGAGGGAGATGTGAGTCACGTTTTTATTTAATTCTCTCACAAGGTCTCTGACAGCGATCAATCCAGCTCAAGTCTTGAACAGGTTCGTGTCCTCTCTTATATAAGCTAGACTTCAGTCATTTAGCTTAATGAGCCTTATTTTGTGCCCTATTCTGTCTTATTTTGTGCCCTATTCTGTCTTACTCTGTGTCCTATTCTGTCTTATTCTGTGGCCTATTCTGTCTTATTCTGTGCCTTATTCTGTCTTATTCTGTGACTTATTCTGCCTTATTCTGTGCCTATAATGAACCTTTATCTATAACATAACTTCAATAGCATTCTCAACAGTTATATTTTTACATTTCAATTTTGTGCATTTCGTAATTTATTTGTAATTTGTGTATTATGTAATCACGTACCTCAGCATGCGAGCAGATTTAATTAGACATAGAGTTGTTAAGCTGTAACGTTAAGTTTAACGTTTGTTTCCCTGGCTTCAGTGTACTGTCAGTGGCGGTCTGGCAGAGTGATGCACTTTGGGTCAAAGGTCATTTATGCTTGATCACAGTGGTGTCACGAGATGTGGTTAAACCACAGGTGGGTTGTGAGATGTAGTTAAACCACAGGTGGGTTGTGAGATGTGGTTAAACCACAGGTGGGTTGTGAGATGTGGTTAAACCACAGGTGGGTTGTGAGATGTAGTTAAACCACAGGTGGGTTGTGGGATGTAGTTAAACCACAGGTGGGTTGTGAGATGTAGTTAAACCACAGGTGGGTTGTGAGATGTAGTTAAACCACAGATGGGTTGTGAGATGTAGTTAAACCACAGGTGGGTTGTGGGATGTAGTTAAACCACAGATGGGTTGTGGAATGTAGTTAAACCACAGGTAGGTTGCGAGATGTAGTTAAACCACAGGTGGGTTGTGAGATGTAGTTAAACCACAGATGGGGTTTAACTACATCTCACAACCCTTTTATCCTGCACGAAAGTAATACTCTATTTATGTTGTATCTTACTTACAACATAAGTAAGATACAACATAAATAGAGTATTACTTTCGTGCAGGACAACATTAAGTACTGTAGGTTACTGAACTATAATCAAGTGGAAGAGCAGAATGTACGGTAAACTAGACGACGAAAATTCCAATTGGGGAAAACAAATCTGAGGAAAGAGGCTCAAATGACTGGAGGTTTACATTCTGATCGCGACTATATGTTTATCTGATAGAAAGTAGTAGACCTATATAGGTATTAGGCCTATACCTATGCCTATGCCTACGCATGAAATAGGTTTAGACACTCGCGGCAGCTTAGGCACTGTATTTAGCGTTCGTTTCATGCTGGGTATAATTGAGTCGTAGGCTCGTAGGCGATCGATAAAGGCGCACTGGGGTGGCAGCGTTGTAGTAGCTCTGTTCGGGTTGTAACAACAGTTGACTGTGACATTCTCTCTGTGCTCTCAGCTGACGTTAGTTGTTGTGTAGCAGAGGATTACAGGTGAGTAGCGAGAGATGAATGAACGACGTGTGCACTGTGCGTGGATACTGCCTTACTGAAAGTAGTTTAAATAGTTTATTAAGTAGCTGATATGCGGTATATTGTGATTCGAACTGTTGTTTCTGAGTCACTGTGGCGTAGGTAAAAAGCTGGTAAAGCTAATGTATAAAGTCAGTTAATCAATCGAAACGGATGTCAGTGACGGGCGTGCCCTGGATTTGAGCCCTGAGCATACTGATCCGGGGTCGAGTATCTTACCGACATCGCCACTGGCTCCAGCCAAATCAACAGTACATGAAATCTGTTTTAAGGGGCGACTAAACGACTAAACAATTACTAAGAAAGTTAACGCAGAACGACTTCACAAGCCATCAAGAAAAGACTACATCTAGGTTATATTCAGGTAGGGTCTTTGTGATGGAGTATCTGGTTGAGCCGGAGCTGCCAAGTTGTGCGTCAGCTTATCAGTAGATGCAGAGTTCAAATCCAGTGCTCTCCACGTCATTGAAGAGCAGGAAACCAACGTTAAACTTGGCTCTTGGCTTTTTAGCTTTTGATTTATTGAATGATTTTTCATACCATTGAGGCAACAGTGTTAGTAGAAATATGTTTTGGACGTGCCACTTGATTAAACACTGGAGAGAGAGAGAGATAGAGAGAGAGAGAGAGAGAAAGAGAGAGAGCGAGAGAGAGAGAGAAAAGTACTAATTTCCAGAACCACCTGAATTGCAATTTATATTTAGCTGTTGATTTTTTATTTACCTGATTAATAAAAACTTATCCACTAGTAGTAAATCTATTGTTATTTATATATTTGTTTGTTACGCCAACTTTACGGATAGAGAAACTCTTATATATTTATAAAGTTAAATTCTTTCGTGCACTAATATTAAAATACTTTAATAATATTTCTGCTATATGACTGGCCTTTAAAATCTCCAACCGTCTGTACTAGAGTCCCAATCGGAAGGGAGTCCAATATTATACGACCATAGAGATGCAACTGGTCTGTCTAACGGACTTGCACCGCTAAGGATCTAATATTAATTTCATTCTATGCATTTACATGTGCGGTTTGGTGTTGAACTTCTCGAAGCTGTATATTCCGTTCTTTACATTCCTGACGTCATCTTAGGGTGAGGAGTCAAACGTTAAATCGTCAGGGTATTATTTTGTATAATAGAAAAAGTTTTTTATTGAACGTAGCTAGCGTTCATGCGGTAAACACACCCTGAAACCCTGACAATCTGACAATCTGACACCATGACAACCAGACACCCTGACAAACTGATACCCTGACAATAAGCTCTAAGTTGTTTGTAGAAAACTTACTAGATATCATATTAACGTTTATATGTATAGTGTATACTGCATTGTTCAATAGTTATCACGCGGTGTTAATGCAATCTCTGATATATTTGTAGATGATAAAAGCAGGGTGTGCATAGACAGTGTAATAGTCATCAGGGTTTTGTGACATTTATACGATACGGAGAAACAGGAAATACTGTGAAATACGAAATCAGAAAATAGCCAATACTTAGAAATAACTAATACTAAAGACTACAGCCGTACGGTCGTTTCAAATATCTGCCATTGCATTCTTGAGGTATGCACTTTCTAGATTCTTTGTCACTTTAACCATTTAATGACTATAATTCTATTCTTTGTAAGATAAAATAACTTAAAAGAATAAAATTACTATAGGCCACTATGTATATATGCCATTATGAAAGCCATTCTATATAACACTTTCGCAAACTGAATGAAAAGCATAGTTATGTACAACAGTAACAAATCAAACAATAGTAAAATAAGTAAACACGCATTATTGTGAAATGATCAATGTTGATATCTATCACTTTTAATATCACATGTTTAAACCGTTAGGCAATTTGGACCATTTTCCTTGTAACCAATTAAGAGAATGTCCGAGATTTGACTCTGAGATCAGCGCGGCTGGGATTCGAACTCACGAGAGTTCAATTTACCTCTGGGTCTGTCATTTAAACTTCATGACATTGCCTCTATTAAGAAATTCTAAATACTTATACATACAGGCATAAAGTAGAATAGAATATAAATGAGTCCATTTGTGTTCGTACAATTAAATAAATAAACTGTTACAGATTAAATTATGATATTATTTGACAGTAATATATTATGTTTGTTACAAATATAGGCCTAATCGTTTCGTTATTGAGAAACAATTTTTTCAAAATACTTCCATATTTTACATGTTATTTGACACATCGAATCAGAGTGGATCAGACAATACTTCAGTTTGTAAGCTTAATGATTAAGCCTTCAATGACTATTGCATCAATTTCTTATACTTCGTTTATTTTGTAATTACGTTAAGAAGTTCGGCAGATTTAATCAGCGCATAACGTTATGGATATGGTAGATATGTATAAAGTTGTATTTGAGGAGCATATTGTATTCTTGATAGCACTTTGACGTTCTGTATGTTACAAAAACTTTTGTGTTGAAGCTAACGTTAACGCTTTTCTTTAATATCTATTATATTTAGATGTATATAGCTATTATATTTAGACATATTATATATTTTCTGTCAGTAAGTATAGAGTGGTAACAAAACGGTTGAATAGATTCCAACAGACTTACTTTCATCTAGAGCCAAGCCTGCTGTATACATACCTTTATACCTCGGTGTTAACATGGCTTAATAAACGTAAACAACACATCAATTTTACTCATTATATGCCTACCCGAACGCTTAAATACCTCTAACTGAGGCAAACTCTGTTGTATTTAATAGCGTCATTTTGTGTCATCTGCAACGCTATGTTGTTGCGAATAACTTAAAATGTAAAAATAGTCATTTGTCTTAATGAAATTTAACATCTACTTATATAAATTTCTAAGGTAATATTGTATTAACAAAGCTAAGCAGCCACGCCTATGTTTTCAACGTGAAGTAGAGCTAATGCTATAGCTCAATAAGCTACAGTGATGCTACTCGGATTTTAGTTGCAATGTTTAGCCGTGCTTTGAATTAGTGATCAGAAAATTAGTCCGACTGCCAATTAAAAAAAATGTTAACGTCAGTTTCATCATTCGAAACGATATCAGTGACGGGCGAGCCCAGGATTTGAATAGCACACTTACTGATCCGCGGTCGAACATCTAACCGACATCACCACTGGCTCCAGCCAGTAAAAATGATCATAGGCAGTAACCAGTGTTTCATTATCTTAATTTGATATTTGAGCGACCCTTTAAGTTTTATAATAAATGAAACTAATGTTAATTTATCAGGAAATTAAGTGTTGTTAGAGGGATAGAGCACTAGTGAGGAATGTTGCACGTATTTTAAACTGCACGAATATATTCTGCTTTTATTCTCTGCTACAGTACTGTTTTTATTCTCTGCTACAGTACTGTTTTTATTCTCTGCTACAGTACTGTTTTTATTCTCTGCTACAGTACTGTTTTGCCTTGTACAGTTATCCTAATAAGACAGTAATTACGGTCATTTATCATACCTCATTCAGTCCTGCAGTAAGAACTTCTAAAGGGCGTCATTCATTACTGTAGTGTCAAGCAATTTTGTACATAGAAACTTTCAGCGTGTTAAAGGGAGGGGAAATTCCCCCCCCCCCCCCAGTTGTAAGATTTGCTCCCCCAGTCAAAGCGATGCTCCCAGATGATTTGCCCTACTGTCAAAAGATCAATGCATCAACGACTGTCCAAGCAAAAAGTTGCTAATTTGTTTTACATGGTAAATTGGAAAATCTAAGACAAAAATGAGGTACCGACGTAAGATTTCAATGCCCATTTTAAGAATTTCTCTGCCCTTTTGAAAATATAAGCATATTTTACCCCCCCCCACAAGTAAGTACCTCTACCATTTTGTCTTCCCCCAGTAACAAATTTGATTAAAAGAGTCTATGTTTGCATCCACTATGCATTACTATCAAGTGACTCAGATGGTATTTTAATGACTGGCTTCGGAATGTCCTAAAATAGAATGCGTGCATGAGTGCATATGTATGTTGGCATGTATGCGTACATGATTGTATGTGCACTGTATGTTTGTTTCTATATGTAAATGCGTGTAGCCTATATGCATGCATGCTTGTATGTTTACATACCTGTACGTATATGTTTGCTAGTATGTAAGCAAAGCAAACTAGTGAATAATCCGTGATAATTTTCTGTCATTTGGCTCTGTGAACAAAAAAGACATGATTAATTACGGAATAGATTATTTAAAAAATCATACATGGAACTTGTAATGTAGTCTCGAATGCCGTTTACCAGCTCTGATCCTGCTATGAAACTGATCATTTAAAAATAGAAAACAGTGATTTTATTAGTCATTGTTAGTAACAATATAACTAGAATATTGCGGAGTTACAACCAGTTGACTGACTTGATCATTTGGAATCCAAATTACTTCGTACATGATATTCTCTAATTTAAATAAAAAAATAGTCTCTCTGGGAAAAATAATCGTATTTGTCTGCTTACTCGCTTATTGAAAAGCACTCTTTTGAATTAAACAAACATCACATCAAAATGTTGTTCCTTTAATAAAAATTATTCGTTATGTAGTTTCGACAAAGTAGGATTTTGGAGGCTGTTTTTTATTGATCTCCAGAACTTATGGCTTAGTCGCCTCTCTGAAACGCTCAGTAAACGTTGGGTCTAGTCCGCTGAGGCCTTTTGTGCCTCGCTAGTTCTCTATTCCACTTGTCATACTTGACAAGCATTTCCACTAATTTTCCTCTTGTCTGGTTTTATCGGTGCTTCAATATATTGCGTTTTATTTATTTTGATGTTTGAAAGCCATAAACGGGTATAACGCTGGTAAAATAGCTGGTGGTAACGTCAGTTTCCTCACTCAAAAAGCGATGTCAGTGACGTATAGCATATAATAGTGTAAGCTTGCAGTATAATAGTGTAGAGCTTGTTTAACAGTATTGCTAATCTATTTTGTTCATATGCTTACATTTATGTACTCTCTTCTATACAAATATACCGATATGCCTTTCGTTTTGACACTATGATTGCCATTAGGAGTAAGTTTTTCTCTTTTTATAGTAATATGATTAAAAATTTAAATAATTAGAACTCCTGTTGTTGCTTTGAATTCAATATCAAAAAGCTGTTAAAGCTAATGTTAACGTCAGTTTCCTCAATCGAAGGCGATGTCAGTGACGGACGAGCCCAGGATTTGAACCCGCACATACTGATTCGCGGTCGAATATCTTATCAACATCGCCACTGGCTCAAAGAGCCTCGTCTTTGTGGCGCTTCATGATTACAGCACTGCGCAGCTAAAATTATAAAACTAAAATAGAAGTAAAACTACAATAGAACTAAAACTACAATAGAACTAAAACTAAAATAGAACTAAAACTACAATAGAACAAAACTAAAATAAAACTCTCTGATCCCGAGGTGCAAAAAAACTCTAGCCCCTCGCTGCTTTCAATTACCTCTAATCGCTCGTACAGTGATCTGCAGTAAACAACTCTGCAATATTGTGGGTGAGAGAGAGAGAGAGAGAGAGAGAGAGAGAGAGTGAGAGAGAGAGAGAGAGAACGAGAGAGAGAAGTTAGACGATATTTATGTTATCTCTCATTGATGATACTTGTTTAAAGTTGTTTCATAATAAAATTTATCAAACTGGCGGAGTATTGAGTACTATAGGCTTGGTATATTATCTCAAATTTTGTTTTGTCTAATCTGCAGCTGAGTAGATGATCACTTCCTTGACCATTTTCTTGAGACTAAATGTACTAAACTAAATAAAAACTCTATAAAACTAAAGCATAACGTCGCAATTAAAAGCTGAATGCATCATAATGATATCAATGGTTATTTATAGTAGGCTTCTATCTGCTGTGTCTTCACGTTTATCATTACAACTTAGGATAGTAATAATAATAATAATAAATAATAATAATAATAATAATAATAAAGTCCTTACGCCCATTTTCCTTATCCAGGGGTGATGTCAGGGAAGTCCCCACAGCACACATCACTATAGATCAATTGACCCAGACCAATCTGCTAAAGAAATTTGCTGAGGAGAAGTAGCAGAACGTTAAATCTTCACTGATTGACTGATTGATTGATTGATGTTTAGTTGAGCATTGAAGAGCAACATGACTGCAGTAAACTACATGCCAGAATACGTGATCAGATCTCAGGATGATCTCTCTGTGCTGCCTGAGACATACGGAGATAAGCTGATCGTTCATCTCACAATGCAGCCTCAAAACACCGCCTACTGGACTCTAGCAGGTCTCTAGCGATAAATCAGTCAATCAATCGATCGATCAATCAATCAATCAATCAATCAATCAATCAATCAATCAATCAGTCAGTCAGTCAGTCAGTCAGTCAGTCAATCATTCAATCAATCAATAAATCGATCAATCGATCGAGCGATTGATCGATCCACAATCAATCAATCAATCAGTCGATAAATCAATCGACCAATCGATGTATCGATCGATCAATTAATAAATAAATCAATCAATCAATTAATTCTTAAATCACTCAAGCTATAAATAGATCAATCGAAAGATCGATCAGTCGATCATTTATCAATCGCACTTTCTATTATTCAATCGATCAATAACAAGTCAATCAGCATATCCGTCAAATATTCTGTCATCAAACTAATCAGTTAAATAAGCAATAAAGAGATCTAATGCATTAATGATTCAATTAATTGAAAGATCAATTTATTAAATTTGCGATCTTTTGATTGGTTTTTTAACATTTGCGATGTAAAATGAAATAGTTAAAAAAATTAAAAATAAAGATTTTTTGATAGTTTGATATTTGTTTCATGAACGTCCCTTACATTGCCTTATGGCGATGAACCGGACGTTAAATTCTTATTGATTGATATTTGTTCTAAGAGTGTAATATAATCTTTATTTCACCGAATTCATGGCAGTAAACAAAAACGAAAACAGAAAAACAAACAAGTATCACTTAAAGATACAACAAAAAGATATTCGTAGTGATCACATATTACGACTGGTAATTGATCAGAGAGTTTATCAAAATCATTAATAGTAATGAATGTACAAATTTCATATTAATATTGCTGACAAGAAAAAGATCAATTTATGAATAAGCATTGCAATTCGCCTTGATAACATGAACTTGTCTGTCGATGGAGTTTTCTTACTGAGAATGAAAGCAAACTTTGATTAGCATAGAATATACAAATGTATGTATTTAAATGTATGTAGGTTCTCTGTCTTTTTTATCGTAGGATAATTAATTAACACTTAATTATTTATTTGCTTAATTCACATCGTCCGCTCATATTGATGATGAATTAGCACTTGTATGTATTTAATGCGAGTAATTAAATGCAACGAACCTAGCGGATCTCTAATGTATTTACAGCAATGAATAATTGTAATATAATATAAAATTACAGTAAGATTTAACGTTCCGCTCCTAATCCGAGGCTGTTGTCGTGACGGTACTCCACAGTCTTTTAAATCATTTTCGGCCAATGAGAACTTTATGGGCCTAAACTTCTCATCAGACGTCCCTGACATTACCCTTGTATGAGGAAACGGATGTTAAACCTTTATTATTCTTATTTATTTATTTATCATCTCATGCCGCTTAGTCTATAGAATAAATTTCATGTATATCAGTCGTATCCCGTAAGTCCAAAGGATCATTCGAGAGATGGAGCTATCCGCGTACATTTTTAGAACAAATCTCTGAATGGTAAACAATGAATTGAAATCATTTGCTTGATATTTGCACAGTAAAAACTCACACTTATATAGGCCTTCTCGTACGGGTTATATAAAACGTTTAAAGGCTAAATTTAACGTCTGTTTCCCTATCACAAGGAATACTGTAGCTTCCTGCTTCTCGGGCAACCGTCTTGTCCATTCGGTCATCCAACCAGTCATAATTATCTGCCCTTAAATCCCAGTTTAACCAGGGTCGGGATACGAATAGCTTTTTATCCGTTCAAGTTTTTATAGCAATTCCTGGAGCCTAGGCGCTCACTAACAGAATGCCCTTTCTGACGTTGGTTTGCATCTAGTTGTTATGGTCGTATGATGAAAATATTGAACGTTAGATGTGCATGAATAATGAGAGTTGTAATACTGAAAGTTAGATATACACGAGTAATGAGATGTAGGCCAAATACTGAACGTTAGATGTGAACGGGTTATGAGAGTTGTAATACTGAACGTCAGATGTACACGAATAATGAAAGTTGTAATATTGAACGCTAGATGTGCACGAGTAATAGAGTTGTAATATTGAACGTTAGATGTACAAGAGTAATGAGAGTTGTAATATTGAACGGTTGATTTGGATGCAGAGCACATGCTGCTCAATGGTCTGTATCGAGAGAGAACTGTTCTATTAATAGACTGCATGAGCTGAGCGGATTAGCATTGAGCGGAATGCTGTGTTCATCTGCTGGACATCATCATAATTCTGCATCATAATTCTGCATCATCATTCTGCATCATCATTCTGCGTATTCATTCTGCATCATCATTCTGCATCATTATGTTGCATCATCACTCTGAATCATCATATTGCATCAAAAAAAAAAAAAAATCATTCTGCATCATCATTTTGAATCATACATCACGTTGCATCATCATTTTGCATCATCATTCTGCATCATCATTCTACATCATCATTCTACGTCATCATTTTACATCATCATTCTGAATCGTCTATCACGTTGCATCGTCTTTCTGAATCATCACGTTTGTATCATAATGTTGCAATATAATGCTGAGTCTCTATTCGGCTTCATCTTTCGGCATCATTATTCGGCATCACTGTATTTTGTCATCATATTGGAACATCACTTTGAATCATCATTTGCATTATAAATCAAAATCATCGTTTTGCAGCATCATTATGCTCCGTCAGCAACATGATCATATTGCAACATTAGTCTGCATCATCATTCTCAAGCATCAGTCTGCACCATTCTTTTGGTTAATCATTTTACATCAATATTCCGCATCGTCCTTCTGAATCATCATTCTGCATCATCAATATGTTCAATAATGATGCAGAATGATGTTGCAGAATGATGTTGCAGAATGATGATGCAGTATCGTCATTCTGCAACATAGTTTTTTAACTATCAATAGCCCTATGTAATAATTTACTCCGTCATACTGAGTGTTCGGGGTCTTTATTATCTTGTAAATTAATGCGATCGTGGTTTTTGATCTTCTACTTTGATATTCAAGAATAACGATTGATGCAATGGCGCATCCACGCAGAGATTTTAATTACTGAACAACCTTGCTGAGCGACTGACTGGTGAACATAGAGAAGTTGATGACAAGACTGGTAGTTTAATATTCCACCCTACTAGGCAACGACTGCCTGATGCCTTATAGTTCACCACTATATGCAGCGATTGCCTGATGCCTTACAGTTCATCAATATAGGCAGCGACTGCTTTGATGCCTTACTGTGAGCCAAACCAGCTTGCTTGACGACGTACAATGAACCCTACTAGGTGGCCACTGGATATTTCCCTAGAGATCGATAGCCTATACCTGATGCCTTATGTTGGACCCTATACTAGGCATCAGCTGCCTGACACCTGATGTCCGAAAATGAATGAAATAGATGTATGTAATAGAATGAATGGGTTTAGAGTATGTGGGGGTGTAGAGTATGTGTGGGTGAAGAGGGTGTGTGGGTGTAGAGGGTGTGTGGGTGAAGAGGGTGTGTGGGTGTAGAGTATGTGTGGGTGAAGAGAATGTGTGGGTGAAGAGGGTGTGTGGGTGTAGAGGGTGTGTGGGTGTAGAGTATGTGTGGGTGAAGAGGGTGTGTGGGTGTAGAGGGTGTGTGGGTGTAGAGTATGTGTGGGTGTAGAGGGTGTGTTGGTGTAGAGGATGGAGTGACGCGCAGATAAATTCATAACAAGTTCAGCAAATAAATAGTTCATGAACTGGTTTAATATAGGAAATAATTGACGGTCTGAGTGATTGACGAAAAACATGACAAAATACATTTGAAGAGAGTGTGTTTACAGAGACTGGCTCAGTTAAGAGAGAGAGAGAGAGAGAGAGAGAGAGAGAGAGAGAGAGAGATAGGGAAAGATAGAGAGAGAGAGAGAGAGAGAGAGGGAGAGAGAGAGATAAGAGAAAGGTGAAAGAGTTTATTGAAATAAACATTTAACAATTGGTATAATGACATCTTTAGTATAAGATTTAATTGGTTAGGCATATATTTTATGAGAGTTTTCTTTAGATTGGTAGCGGAGTAAGCCTATGATATTGTCTTTAGTTCCCATTTCTCTCTGTGTACTCTGTGTAAGTGCATTATCGGGTATAAATTCACCCGAGTAGGTTTGGGAAAATTGAGAATTGAACCTACCGACGTGTTCGTAAGAGGCAATTGACGCAGATATGACAGTGAAGAGACTTGCAGCCCCGTGGTGATGATTTCTGTGTTTTAGATCAATTGGTAGCTCATACTCCGGCCTTCCAGAGTACTAGTCACTACACCGATTGTGGCATTATACCACCATGCTACTTGACCTTCACTGTCTATTCAGCGCTACTGTGGCATTTAGCATAGAGCGGCGCTTTACAAATATATTTATTATTATTATCTTAGTCGAGTTTCGTGTAATAACTATATTTCTACTCTATCCTTCTAGCTTAATTAGCCAGAACTCCGATAGGCTTGTGTGTATAATATGCGTACGTTCAGTATGTTAGGAGCCTGAAAGGTGAATGAGATGTAAGAGTTTGACATTAAATGTGCATGTGTGTGTTAGAGAGACAGAGAGAGAGAGAGAGAGAGAGAGAGAGAGAGAGAAAGAGTGAGCGAGACAGACAGAGAGAGATAGAGATAGAGAGAGAGAGAGATAGAGAGAGACAGATAGAGAGAGAGAGAGAGAGAGCGAGGGATAAAGATAGAAATGGAGTGAACTCGTCAGGATGCATGCTGGTATAGGAATGTAAGAATTTCTTCAAATGTTTACGAGGAAAGCCCTGACTAAGATCTGCACTTCACTTTATAACAGCTGCAACAGCTGCAGAAGCTGCTTAAGAACAGAAACAAGAGTTTAACACTGTAATGGGATGCAACAGCTAAACAACCATTGGACTTCATATCGATTATACTGATCTGTATCTCCAGCAACATTACTGATTTAAAACTTCCCATAATGAGATTCTAAAGATTTCCTTTCTGTGACATTTAAGCAAGATATGATATTTTTCAATACGTATTCCTTTATCATGTCATTATGGTCACAACAGAAACTATGCTGTGATTAATTAACCATAAACAAGCTGGATGTTGTAATCATGTATGATTGGGGATTAAAATAAGCCCTTGGCTTTCTTACCTTGTTCCGGCTACCTAAGTTTGAAGAAGGATGGGAATAACGAAAGACTAGCAGTTCTGGTAAATTCTGGTAAATTTTCATCCATAATAGCATCAAGGTATATTAAAACCAAGCCTGAATGAAATGCAGCGACTACCACTAACCTTGGAGAGCAATGTGGAAATAACAAAAACTACAAAAACAGCAACCAAGCTAGGAAACCCTGGCATATGCGGTTGTCAGGTTAAAGTGGAAATTGAGAGCTAGGGGAACGGATATAATTTTTCGCCCTTCATTCCGTAATGTATTTACAGATCTCCTAGTATCTAATATGGGCCCCAAGCAGGGGAACACACCACAACAAATGAGAGCTAAAGGAACTGAGTTCTCCTGCGTTCTCTCTCCCCAACTTTAACCACTGCAGGTGTGTAAGTAACCATCCGATCAAAAGAGGTCCAATATAGGATGCGAATCAAAATCCTAGAAACCATTCGGGACATTAGACGCTGAATGATTAATCAAATTCTAGTCTAGACGATTCGCCCCCCGTTACTTGCCTGAAGGAAACTTCAGGGACGTTTGAAAATTTAACGTCCGTTTCGTTTGATTCCGACTCACGTGGGCTTAGCAGCAGCAGTTAGTTCAGCTGCGCAGAGAATAGCGGATGCGTGGTTTTGTTTACAGCAGCTGCTCAAGCTAGCTGAGTTTAGCTCAACACTTTTATCAGCTTCTGTGCCAGTGGGTTGTGCTTGTCAGTCCAGCTAAAGTATCTCAGAATATCTTGTAGAAAAACACCTTTAGGTTGTTGGAATATGTAGGTAAATCGTTCACTGATTCAATAGAAGACGTTACAATTATAGTTAACATTGGTGGATAATTTTTGCCGTGTTTTGATTGACAAGTTATTTCTGGACGACTAGTGAATTGACAAAGAATACAGTTGAAAGTGTCGCATTCTTTAGATTTGTGAGTCATTTCATTACGTTAACTGGTATTTTCAAGTTAACAACGAACAGTGTTACATTTTAATTTAACAAGATTCCTTAAAATGCTCGCAGTAGCTATATTGCTATATAATACCAAATACCAAATGGCCCAGTCTAGCGGCCTTAGTCATATATAGCTTAGTCTGTTTGATTAATCAGATGGTTTAGTTGGATGACTTAGTCGAATGATTGAATCAGAAGTCTGACTTAGTCAGAAAGCTTCATTTAGATGGCTTAGTCAGATGACTTAGTCAGATACCTGGTAAAGATAAAGTTAACGTCAGTTTCCTCACTCGAAAGCAATGTCAGTGACGGGTGAGCCCAGGATGTGAACCCTGCACCTACTGATCCGCGGTCGAATATCTTACCGACTTTGCCACTGGCTCCTGCTGAATCATATACCTGAGTCAGATGACTTAGTCAGTTGACTGAATCCTATACCTGAGTCAGATGACTTAGTCCGATGACTGAATTATAAACCTAAGTCAGATGACTTAGTCAGATGACTGAATCATATACCTGAGTCAAATGACTTAGTCAGATGACTGAATCATATTGCTGAGTCAGATTACTCAGATGACTGAACCATGTACCTGAGTCAGATGAGTTAGTCAGATGACTAAATCATATACCTGAGTCATATGACTTGTCATACCTGAATCGGATGACTTAATCAGATGGCTTAGTCGTTCATTTTGCTAGAAGATATGTGTGCTGGTTATTTGCCAAGTTTTGAATACTTATGCCACAAGTTCAGTGCGAATCGTCGCTGATAGCGCCTCTGAGATGGAAGCTGAACCAAGCCATGCTATCAACCTGTTCGTTATACTTATACCGTTAAATCAAAAGCTAAACAGCCGCATTTAGAATTAGATATGCATCCAGAATGCTCATCAGTATCAGCTGAGTAGAGAATTAAAACCACTCTGTTATTGATACACACCCTAGTCATAATACTGGCATGTAACTCTATGAAGTAAAATGCTATGTTTAGCGTCTTTTTCCGTATCACAAGGGATACTGTCAAGGATGGTCCGTTTGGGAGTCGAACCAAAGACCTCTTGCTTCTCAGGCAATTTTGCTATCCATTCGGCCATCCAATAATTATTTACAGATTTTGAGAGGAATATAGTTTCTATTTCCATAGACGTCAGATTTAACAATAAAATGACATAAATATTTAATTAAAAAATTAAAAACCAAAAAATAGTAATTTTCAATGTTTAAATTCAGTTATATAAAAAGGTCGTTTGCTAGTGTATACTGTATGTAAATTTACAATTTTAAGCCAGTCGAATTAATTGAATAGGAAATCATTTGTTTGAATCTAAGCCAATCACGTCCCTGACAGAATCGTGATGATAAAATAGACGTTTAAGAATAGTCGGCGATAAAACAGACGACTAAAAATAAGGGTTGATAAATTAGACGTTTAAGAATAGACTGAAGCCAGTGGCGATGTCGGTAAGATACTCGACCGCGGATCAGCATGTCAAATCCTGAGGTTCAAATCCTGGGCTCGCCCGTCACTGACATCGTTTTCAAGTGAGGAAACTGAAGTTAACATTAGCTTTACCAGCTTTTTAGGTGGTGATAAAATAGACGTTTAAGAATAGAGGTGATAAAACAAATGTTTAATTTTATCTGTAGACGCTCTACTGTCGGACATCGAGGGCGCAGAGAAGGGTTCAGTGTATCAGGAGGACACACAGCAGTACGAGCAGACGTACAGAGAGCAGGAGGAAGAGAGAGAAAGAGAGAGACTGAGGTTGATAAACAGTAGAACGTCGGGAAGTCAATCAGTGGACAGACGTGAATATAGAAAAGACCATCAGGTGAGATTTTGGCTTCATTTAATATTTTTCTTGCTATCTTATTGTTTTTATACACGTGTTGCGTCCGACGTTCTGAAGAATAGACCAATCGTGGACTACACGTGTCGTAAAAGGCGACAAAGCACTAAGAATCAAACCAACGTTAGAACGGGCTTTCGGTTGATGATCGCCTAGGCTCCAGAAATTACTACAAAATTTTCTAGTCTCGACTCTAGTTAAACTGAGATTCAGCTTCAAGGGAAGATGATGATGATAATGACGTTGTCGCTATCTTATTATTAGCATAGCTCATTGTAGGCTCTACTTCGATGTTTATGCAGCCTATAGTCGATCATAACATGCGCATAGTTACAGTTTCTACCTGTAGTCTGAGAGCAGTCTGAAATTTCAATAAAGCGATATCAAGATGAGGTGCCAGCTTTCAACAAAACTAGTCTATATCTGATCTACCAAAAAACCGTATCTTGAATGTGGTTTATATTTCTGCTTGCGATATAGGCTTCATTAAATGCCTACAGCCAGCCGCTTTGCAGGCTATTGCTTTACCAGTACCTGCTGATAATGCGATATGATCAGAGAGATTGAGTTGATATGTTGAATTATGCCTTTAGCTCTGTTTTAATGTCGATGTTCTCAATGAAGAGATCATTAGTGAGTTACTGAATCGCAGTCATGGTGTCAACTCCTGGTTACATACCATTCAGCATCATCTTCATCATTTTCCTTGAATCCCAGTTAACTGTAGGGTCGGTAAACTCCGCTCTTCTCTGTCCCACACCGCCTCATAGTGTTCGATTTAATTATATAGATATCTACATGTGCAATTGAGTATGTATGTGTGTATATGTGTATGTGCATTGTTCAGGTATGTATACATGTATGTGAATGTTCAAGTATATTTATATTTTAATGTTAAAAATTTGTTAATAATTTGTTATTACTATATATGTTGTATGCAGGCAGACATGTATAAGACTCAGAGCCCAGGGTTCAGAGCCCCTGTGTACTCGTCCACTATCACCATCTCTAAGTGCATCAAAGATGGATATGATAGTGATGGTTCGAATCTTACTCAATATTTCTTCCTTTATATCAATATGTCTCTCTCTCTCTCTCTCTCTCTCTCTCTCTCTCTCTATATATATATATATATATATATATATATATATATATATGTACATATATATATGTATATATATATATATATATATATATATATATATATATATATATATATACATACACATACAATGTATATGATCTCATCTCTATATGGAGAAAGTTCTATTAGTGCTGAAATGAAATCTGCTGATTGCAAAATCGGGCAGTCAAAAGCCACAATTCTGTATTCTACTAGTCAAGTGCACCCCAAGTGCACCCTTACACATCTTTACAATTAAGAAATTTGAGCGACCGGTGGATCAATAAAACAGACAGCATCGATCACAGTGCCATCAGATCCGCGGCAAGATGTGAATCAGTTAATAAGAAGTCGCCTCTCGGTAACACAAGCAGTTAAAGAAGATTTATTTCATGTTTGGTTTTGTTCACTTGCTAAAGCCTAAGATCTGCCTATTAGAATGCTAGACTAGTCTCTGTCAATCCTACCTAAACCACTTTCTAATCCAGCTTTATCTGAAATCTCAAGTCTTTGCAGAATAGATATGCGATATTTATTTATGGACAAATACACTCGAGATACAAACATTTCGAATGAAAATCATAAAAATCGTCTTTCATAAAAAACATTTTTATTCTCAAAAAAGAATAAAAATATCTGAAACCGGTGTTAACGTAAGTTTCATCTCGTGAAAGTGATATAAGTTACAGGTTAGCTCAGGATTTGAACCCACACATACTGATCTGCGGTCGCATATTTTGCCGACTTCGTTACTCCTGTGTCACATTAGCCTTGCCTCTTAAGTTTATTTGTTTTACAAATTGTTATTTTTTGGTTTAGTAGTTTACTGAACGTAAACTTGAGCGCCTAGGCTCCAGTAATTGCTACAAAACTTAAACGAATGGATAAACTTCAAAAGTCTTAGGACTGGATCCGACCCTGGTTGAGCTGGGATTTGAGGGAAGATAATGATGATGATGATGAGTAGTTTACTGAAGGTATAATAAACGTTGCCTTTTACATGCACGCAACAGTGGGAAGAAATAATTGTGACTTAAAGGATAAAGAGTAATTGATAGTGTATCGGCCTGGTAACAAGCACCATATGATAATTTTTACTGCTTAATTACTCGTGTTCAACATATCTGCCTCATCCTGTCTTTTCTATAATAATCTTGTGAATCATTCACCCTCAAAACGTTTCTATTCGATGTTTTTATAGATAACATTTTAATGGTCATAATTTACTGTTATTTGTCATCTGCCACGTGTTCGTCTGGTGGTGTAAATTGTAAACATGTACGTCACGTACCTCGTGTTCTCACCAGTAAGCACAGTATACCAAGAGATAGGCGTCCGTTTCGCCAGTCTACATTACGGACGACCCTAGCAATCTTCTTGCAGATAAATCTGTTTGGTTCACTAGAAGGCTGCTAGATAAGCTCGGTGTTGTCCTGGACAGAAGTAGCACTCTAATTCTGTTGTTGTTGCTAGAGAAGTTGAGACTTTGAGATCATGCGCCAAGAAATGAATTTGTTGATCTGATGAAGCCATTAATTTATTCATCTTACTTCGTTTATAATTCAGTTACGTATTGTAATATCTACATGTAGATTGTTCGCCCTTTCCGGACACGTTCAGTGAGTCGAGACAGAAGAAGAGTTTCTCGTCGAGATCAACTGACTATCTAGCTGACCAACAGCAGCGGCTGCAGCAGTAAGTAGAAAAAAGCTTCTTTAAATTAGACCAATGGAGAGAATTATGAAATGCCGTGCTTGATATTTGAATTTACAGACGGTGAATAAAACTCAGATGTGAAACCGGCCAAAAAACATTCATTCATTAATTGATCATTGGAATGCTGACAATTTGTGCAAAAAATTAGGTAACTGTACAGTGTATATAAAATTTACCCTACTTTTATTACTGACATACTGTATGTAATAATATGATTAAGTTTTTGATTGCACTCGATGAAGGTCAGCAAATGTAGATATACGATAGTATTTTTGATTTCGAAGACTTAAGTAAAATACTATACTCAATATAGATGTTGCTAATACGTGTTCATTCAACTGTATATTAAACTAAATTGAGCAATAAGTGCTTTAGAAATCTCAACCGCTATCTATAGCTAGTTTTGATATACATGTAATAAGCTGAATTTGTTAATTAACTCTCTCTCTCTCTCTTTCTCTTTCTAGTGTTCTGCCAAATGGTTGATTCAATGAACTTACTTTAGAAAAGAGCAAGACTCTGTACAAACTAACAATGTAGCAGTACAAATAGGGAAACGATTAACCATCGTCTGTTTTTTTTTTAATTAAACTCGTAGGGCCTATCTAATGTAAAGTTATAATTTAATCCAAGTTAAATTAGTCTAAACAGCCTCGAGCACTTTATCCACTTGACAACATATCCACTCTACCCATTCTATTGTACGTCTGTGACATCCTCCCTGGATAAGGAAACGGACGGTAAACCTTTATTATAATTATTATAATAATAATAATAATTATTATTATTAATAGCATAATAATAATAATAATTATTATAATTATAATAATAATAATAATTATTAATAGTATAATAATAATAATAATAATTATAATAACGTCGTGGCATTGACTCGCCGTTTCGCTGAGTCAATGCCAGCTGATCACTTCGTGGTAAAGCTAGACTTCTGTAATGCTTTTAATTGCTTGAGTCGATCGCGATTGCTCAGCGAAATACATCACACGATACCAGAGCTGTACAGTTTCTGCCATCTAGTTTATTCAAGCCCTTCGTGGATGAAGTTCAGAGACTGGTGCATTGAGTCACAGAAAGGAGTCCAACAAGGGGATCCCTTAGGGCCCATGCTGTTTTGCTTGACTATTCACCCTCTCATTACTTCTCTCTCTAGCGCTCTCACGATGGGATACCTAGATGACATTACTCTAGGTGGTTGCGAGTCGTCGATTGCAAATGATGTACAGACTATCATCGCCTGAAGCCAAGAATTTGGGCTTCAGTTGAATCGTACCAAGTGCGAAGTCATATCATCAGTTTGCAAATCTCCGCGAAACTCAGTTTTGTCATCCTTTATACCAATGGGCCTCTCCCATAGTACTCTACTCGGCGCATCACTCTCTGAAGAAGAAGCTACTACCACCGCTTTATCTAGTCGCTTGGAGGATCTCAAACGTACAGCATCGCGCTTGAAGTCGCTAGCCGCTCATGATGCTTTGACAATCCTTCGCTTTTCATTAAGTGCACCTAAACTTATGCACATTCTGCGCTCTAGTCCGAGCTTCTCTAATCCGCAGCTTTTAGACTACGACGAGGCTCTTAGGCAATGCTTGTGCGCCGTTATCAACGCAGATTTGTCTGATTTGCAGTGGCAACAAGCCAGTCTACCGGTTAGCAAGGTGGTCTTGGAATTCGTCTTGTTTCCCACATCGCATGTCCAGATCAGACGGCAAGCGTCCGGACGGCATGACTTTAGTGCCCTGGTGCAACGGTAAATGTGCCGTATTAAACTGCTGTGTCACGGTCATTGACACTATGGCAAACTCCTACCTGAATACGACTTCAGTTACAGCCGGTGAAACTGCTGTTCATGCTGCCTCTAGGAAGTTGGATAAATATCGTGATCTGTCCTTAGGATATGAAGTTGTTCCGATGGCCATTGAAACCATGGGCCCGATGAATCCCGAAGGAGTTGACTTTATTAATGGCATAGGCAGACTTATTGCAGAGCAAACCGGCGATAAGCGAGAGACATCTTTTCTTTGGCAAAGGCTTTCCATGACTTTTGCAAAGATTTATTGCAGTCTGCTTCAGCAATTCTTTTAAGCCGATTGACGACCTCGAGTAGCCGGGCGGCGATTCAGCACGTATTGTTCGAATCGTTTTTATCAAACCCCAGGTTCTTTACAACGGGGTAAAAATAATAACAATAATAATAATAATAATTATTATTATTGATTTACTCAGATCTCGCTCTCCACTCGACGCCTATAACTACAGTGAGTTCGAGGGCAGCGATCTGTCACGGGACAGCACGCTCAACCGCTCTGCCGCACCTCTGAGTAAGACCAGCCCGGGTAACACCCTGAGTAGATCCAGGGAGGTCAGCATGTCCCAGCTCCAGCTTCCCTCAGGACCCCCACTGCTCATCACCGTACAGCAGGAGGAGCAGACCAGCTACGAGTCCACAAGACCTGGGTCGACTTCACCCGCTCTGACCCGTGGGTCGTCTCGACCTGTTCAGTCTGACCCTCAGTACAACACTGGCCGGTCAACAGCCTCGCGTGACCTTGATGACCTCATGACCTCCATTTCTGAGTTCGACGTAAGTATTGATTGAGGAAGTCTTATTGGTTTTTGATATTTTTAGCTGTATTATACTGGTTCTGTCTTCTATGGGTTCAGACAGTTTTTTCGCAGGATCTTGCTGCCTTTTATGGTTCCTGCTGATTTGTACTAAGTCTTGTTCTTGCTGCTTATTAAAGTTTCTTGCTGTTTGTACAGGTTGTCAGCAAAACTTTGTTCATATCTTATCAGTTATCAAGTTATAAATCTATTCACAGTTCAGTACAGCACAACGCAGTGCAGTAAAAGACAATGCAATGCAATCCAATCCAATACAATCTAATGCAATACAATGCAATGCAATGTAATGCAATGGAAAGCAACGCATTGCAACGCAACGCAACGCAACGAAACACAACGCAACACAATACAATACAATACAATACAATACAATGCAATACAATACAATACAATACAATACAATACAATACAATACAGTACAGTACAGTACAATACAACACAATGCAATGCAATGCAATACAATACAATACAATACAATACTATTTAATACAATACAATACAATACAACACAACACAACACAACACATCACAACGCAACACAACACAACACAGCACAATACAATACAATATAATACAATACAATACAATACAATACTTGTGTACCCCTGCAGGCCTCAGTGGCACCGCGCGGTGGTGGCCCACCACGCGGTCTAGACTCTGACAGCCTCTCTAGATCAGGAGATGTGGGCGGCAAGGGGCGGGGCTATGATGACGTTGACTCCATGCCCTCACTCGTCATGACAACCTCTAGCACTGGAGTGTCGTACCCTGGTGGTCAGCTAGATGGGTTGGGTGGTGGTCAGGGTGCTGGATTGACTAATGGTGCTGGAGGAGTGGACGGAGCAGGACTTCCGGTTCCCAGGACTCAGGTCCTCAACGCCTCTCAGGTTACCCAGGTCTGTGAACCTCTCTACTTATCCTTCTTTCTGTCTCTCTTTCTCTCTCTCTCTCTCTCTCGCTCTCACTCTTTCTCTCTCTTTCTCTGACTATCTCTCTCTCTCTCTTTCTCTCTCTCTCTCTTTCTCGCTCTTTCTCATTCTTTCTCTGTCTCTCTCTCGCTCTCTCTCTCTGTCTCCTCTCTCTCTCTCTCTCAGCTTTCACGCTCCGAATAGAGCGCTCCATAGCTCAACAAGTTTATTCCTTCACAAAAGTCCATGCCTTGCCATACCGTATGTAGCTTATAGCTTGGGAAAAATAATCTAGCTTCTGAGATGTTTTCCCGTTGCTCTCCTCAGTTTTTGCATAATAATACGTGTAGATAATTACATTGCTCTGTAGTAAATAAAAACAGTTTAATGCGTAGTTATGGCCGTTTCAGCTCTTGAATATTGCTAAACCAGACACCAGGTTCTGAAGAAGTTAAAATTTGTTAAATTACTAAAAGATAGTTGCACAATACGTTAACATTTAGTGTACGCAGAAATTTAAATTTTTAAATTTATTAAACGTTTATATGATTTCGACGTTTAGATAAGTAGGACTACAGCGTTTATTAAGTGAAATTAATTATTATTTCATTTATTGGTTGACGATGCATCAACTAATAATATTATTGAAGTAAGTCAAATATAGCAATCAAGAAATCAATCAATCGATCTAGGGATGATTGAATCATGAATCATAATAATTGTTTGCTTAATCGATCCATAAATCATTCTTTCAGTGATTGATTAGTGATCATTCATTATCTGATTTATTGATCGAGTGATCATCGCTTGATTGATGATAGAGTGATCATTGATTAATTGATTTATTGATCGAGTGATCATTGATTCATTGATCGAGTGATCATTGATTCATTGATTTATTGATCGTGTGATCGATGATTGATGGAATTATTGATCGAGTGCTCATTGATTTATTGATTTATTGATCGAGTGATCGATGATTCATTGATTTATTGATCGAGTGATCGATGATTGATGGACTTATTGATCAACTGATCATGGAGTTATTGATCGAGTGATCATTGATTTACTGATCGACTGATAGATGATTGATATTTTGCGCACAGATAACGAGACCACGGGATGGGGGGGAGCACGCTGTGCACGGGAAGGCGGGGGGGCAGGAGGGGATGTTGATCAGACTGGACGGGGAGAGCTCTGATATGTTGAGGATTCCTCGAGGTAACTGTGCCGCCTGCTCTCAGCCCGTGTCCGGTCAGGTACTCCACGTCTCTGTCTATTTTGACACCAATGTCTACATCAAGCACTGTATTGTGTTGTATGTTGTTACCAGGTGTTGTTAGCTCTTAACAACATTTACCTCATTTACCTCACTGAACACTGTATTGTATCCATTAGTTAAAATTATTATATATTAGATTAATATATTCATGTATATATATATATATATATATATATATATATATATATATATATATATATATATATATATATATCATCATTCATCATTATCTTCCCTAGAATCCCAGTTTAGCCAGGGTCGGGACACGAATAGACCTTCTCCAATCGTCTCTGTCCCATATATATATATATATAATATATATATATATATATATATTATATATATATATATATATATAATATATATATATATATATATATATATATATATATATACATGTATCTTTATTCGCCAACGGAACAAGAAAAATGCAAACTTTAATGTGCAAAACAATGAAAATAAAGAAAAGAATAGCAGTATGTATGCTAATGTATGTGCTCCTTGAAAATAAATATAGTCTCTCTGCCGGAAAAGAGTTAGAGGAAGACCAAGACATGGGCTGTTGGATTATCTGAGAACAAATATAGAGATAAAAGGAAGGCTGAAGATAGAATTGGTTGGAGGAGTTATGCGCCATGGACCTTTCGTGTTACCTGTTTTTGCTAGTTGTAGCTGGCTCTTAACAACATTTATCACCTCGAGCACTGTATTGCATTGTATGTTGTCAGGTGTTGCTGGCTCTTAACAACATTTACCTCACTGAACACTGTGTTGTATGTTGTTGTCAGGTATTGTTAGCTCTTAACAACATTTACCACACTGAGCACTGTATTGTATTGTATGTTGTCAGGTGTTGCTAGCTCTTAACAACATTTACCACCCCGAGCACTTCACCTGCGCTCACTGCAGACAACAGCTCGGTACTAACATATTCTATGAGCACAGCGGTCAGGCATTCTGTGAGCACGACTATCAGATGCTCTTCTCTCCCAAGTGTGCGGGATGCAACGGAGCCATTCTAGAGGTGCGTAGTTTGTGTGGCTCTTCTAACTGAAGTTGTGCTGCCTTCTGCGGCAATATAACAGCATCATCATCATCATCATCATCATCATTATTAGATTTGTTGTGATTCTGTTGCGCCAGAACATCACGATGATGATGATGATGATGATGACGATGACAATGATGATGATGATGATGATGACGATGATGATGACGATGATGACGATGATGATGATGACGATGATGATAACGACGATGACGATGACGATTATGATGATTATGATGATGATGATGATGATGATTATGATGATCAAGATGATCATGATCATGATCATCAGGATCATGATCATGATGATCATGATGATGATGATGATCATGATGATGATCATGATCATCATCATCATCATCATCATCATCATCATGATCATCATCATCATCATCATCATGATCATGATGATCATGATCACGATCATCTTGATCATCATAATCATCATCATCATCATCATCATAATCATCATAATCGTCATCGTCATCGTCGTTATCATCATCGTCATCATCATCATCGTCATCATCGTCATCATCATCGTCATCATCATCATCATCATCATTGTCATCGTCATCATGATCATGATCATGATCATGATCATGATCATGATCATGATCATGATCATGGTGATGATCATAATGATATTCATCGTCATCGTCATCATCATCATCAGATTTGTTGTGGTTCTATTGCGCCACAACAATTGTGTTAATTTATACGTGAGAAGCCTGAATTGTAATTGTGATTCAATTATTAAAATTGGGACTTATGGTATTTAGCATTGTTAATTTGCTGTTACTATTTGACAGTGTTAAAATTTGAAAGCCAAAATAGCACAAAGTGTTATCTGGTTAGGAAGAGTAGTGAAATTTTAAATAGCCGTTTCTGAAGTTTTGGGATCAATTTCCGGTAGAGCTAGTCAGAGAGTAAAAGCTCGGACATTCCAGGACTGGTATAATGGATAATTGACAAAACTGCCCAATGGTAAAACCTTGTGGTATTAGAAGTGATAGATATCATCATAGATAATCATTTCATTTCAGTTGTGTTCATTTCACTGTAAACTATGTTTAGTATTAAGTTTTGCTGTAAGGATCTAACGCTGACATAGTCTTATCTTTTCATAGTTTTATCTTTTCATAGTTTTATCTTTTCATAGTCTTATCTTTTCATAGTTTTATGTTTCATAGTTTTATCTTTTCATAGTCTTATCTTTTCATAGTCTTATCTTTTCATAGTCTTATCTTTTCATAGTTTTATCTTTTCATAGTTTTATCTTTTCATAGTTTTATCTTTTCATAGTCTTATCTTCTTTCAGATTCTAACATATTTCTGTTAACCATACCATAAAGGAAATTAATAAAATGATTAGCTTATTCGTAGTTCATTAGAGATAACTTTGTTATTGTCAGTGGTATTTGTAAAGTTTTTAACAATGTTCTTCAATCTATTTGCGTGCAACAGAAATGTATCTCCGCTTTGAATCAATCCTGGCATCCGGAACACTTCCTATGTGCAGCTTGTGGCAAGCAGTTTGGCGATGAGGGATTCCATGAGAAAGATGGCCTAGCTTACTGCAGGTAAGTGTATTTTATAATACCCATGGGCATAGTGTTCAGACAGCTTTCTAGACACACAGCTTTCTAGGAAAGAGTAACAGTATAATCGTCCAGCAGTTAGCCTAGAGAGTATTGCACATTTTTTATTTAGTATAAATTTTTTATCTTACTGTACTTTATATGTGTTCAGTAAAATAGGATTAGTGTTTATAAGGTTCTTACTGTGCTTTATATGTGTTCGGTAAACATGATAATGTTGATAAGGTTCTTACTGTACTTTTTTATTATCTGTTCAGTAAACATGATCAGTGTTTATTATGGTCTTGCACAGCGACGACTACTTTGCGATGTTTGCTCCTAAGTGCGGAGGTTGTCAGGGACCAATACTCGACAACTACATCTCAGCTCTGCACAAGCAGTGGCATCCTGACTGCTTCGTGTGTCAGGTACGTCCTTATTAACACTTACCAACTCAAACTGACTACTTCGTGTGTCAGGTACGTCCTTATTAACACTTACGAACTACCCTGACTGCTTCGTGTGTCAGGTACGTCCTTATTAACAATGATAAACTCACCCTGACTGCTTCTTGTGTCAGGAATGTCCTTATTAACACTTACGAACTCAACCAGATTGCTTCGTGTGTCAGGGATGTCCTTATTAACACTTATGGACTCACCCTGACTGCTTCGTGTGTTAGATACGTCCTTATTAACACATATGAACTCACCCTGACTGCTTCGTGTGTCAGGCATGTCCTTATTAACACATATGAACTCATCCTGACTGCTTCGTGTCAGGTACGCCCTTATTAACACTTACAAACTCACCCGGACTGTTTCGTGTGTCAGATTACAGGTACGTCTATCTAATAAAACATCCTTCATGACTGATTCGTGTGACAGAACGTCTCCGTTAACACTAGCGAAGCTCACGAATACCACAGAGACTGGTTTCTATACTAGGCTTCTAACTGGCTTCTAGATTTTGAATTTCCAACATATTATATATTCTGACACTGCTAATCTATGGCTTTGGCTTTGCTGGGGCGGTGAGTAAAGATCTCGAACCTTAATGCTTATTTAGGTTCACATTCACACTGTCTCTCTGTATAATTGACTTTGTTGTTTTTGTACTTTGAGAGAAATTGTCGTTGTTGTTTCTTAATTCTAACCCATGTACAGATTTCTCAGTTCTTAGTTTAAACACTTTCCAATGAGCCTAATATGATCTTAGATATCCAAAACGCGAAACCATAGCCTACCTTTTCCATGCTTTATCTTACTATTCTCTATTAAATCTATTGATCTTGCAGTAATTTTGGTTGCAACTTTTTCTGCAGGAATGCGGCAGCCCATTTGAATCGGGTAGTTTCTACGATCACGAAGGGTTGCCATACTGTGAGAGCCACTTCCACGCTAGGCGAGGTTCTCTGTGCGCGGTGTGTAGCAAGCCCATAGCTGGCAGGTGTGTGGCAACGCTGTACAAGAAATACCACCCAGAACACTTCGTCTGCTGCTTCTGTCAGAAACCTCTGACGAAGTCCACGTTTAGAGATCAAGGGGAAAAGCCATATTGTCTTCCCTGCTTTGATAAACTGTTCGGGTAGAAGGGAAGGCATTGTGAGCTGCATGGCTGCCGGTAGAGGAAGAATAGTTTGCAAGAAGCGAGTATATTCTAATAATTATTAATGTTACTGTGAAGAAGAGAATGGAAATAAGTTGAGGGATTTTATGCCATGGATATGCGTATAGGCTGTGGTTAAAGTGGGGGAGTGGGTGGGGGACAGTGTTCCCCTAGCTCTCATTTTTTCTAAGGTGCGTTCCCATGCTAAGGGCCCATATTAGTACTAAAAGATCTGTAAATACATTACAAGGGCGCCCGAAAAATTCCTACCGTTCCCCAAGTATGGCTCTCAAGTCTCACTTTAACCACTGCTTATAGGCTCTACTCTGAGAGAGAGAGAGAGAGAGAGAGAGAGAGAATGTTACTGTTTTGCTTTAAATTATATTTCTCAGTTTTTGTGCAAAAATTTATTCGCCCGGTTTAGTTATCAACATTTTTTGTTTTTATTTTTTATTTGACATAATTTTTCGAAAGCCGTATCAAATCTTATGATGATGATGATGATGATCATCATCATCATCATCATCATCATCACCTTCCCTTTAATCGCAGTTTAATATATATCTGTGTATAACTGCTTAACCGTTTAATTTCAAGGGATATGAATGGAAAAAAAGCTGGTAAAGCTAAGGTTAACGTCAGTTTCCTCATTCGAAAGCGAAGTCAGTGACGGGCTAGCCCAGGATTTGAACCCGCATCAACTGATCCGCGGTCGAGTATCTTACCGACTTCGCCACTGGCTCCAGCCAGTGGAAGATTGAACACTGCAGGAAACATACACAAGTCAAAAGTTAATGTTAAAGTCAGTTTCCTCACGCGAAAGCGACGTCAGCGAAGGGCGAGCCCAGGGTTTGAACCATGCACATACTGATTCGCTGTCGAATGTCTTACCAACATCGCCACTGGCTCCAGCCAGTAATGAATTGATCATCGTGATGATATCTATCACTCTTGACATCACAAGTTTAAGGCGCCAGGTGGCACAGTACATTATCCATTTAACTAGTCCAGTGAATGTTCAAGATATTACTCTCTGATCAGCTCGTCCGGGTATAGAATCCATGAAATCATCTTACAAAGGTTTCTTAAAGCGTCATATCGTTACTGATGCTCTACACACTGTGCTATTGGGACATTCAAGAATCTATATATATTTTGAGACTCATCGAATTGTCTACAGGTGAAGGTCTAACACTCCTAATGTATCTCTAATCGTTATTAGCTGGCTGGAGCCAGTGGCGATGTCGGCAAGATCAGAATATGTTGATGTAAATCCCGGGTTCAACCGTCACTGATATCACTTTCGAGAGAAGAAACTGACGTCAACATTGACCTTTATTAAAATATGCATTTAACGTCCATCTTCACACCGATAGCGCTAGTAACATTAGCAATTACAAGGCCTCCAAATGTAGGCTATGTGTTTACTGCAAATATCCTGTTCGTTATTCCGGTAAATGTTGTATTGTAGTTCACCAGCTAGAGCTGCTAGACCGTACTACCTCTGATTTCATTTCTTGCTTCGGTTTCATTTTGCAATTTAACTAATCTCTTTCTTACTAATACTTGCAGTTTATTACGCTTTTAGCAGTAGAGAATCTACTAACGTACTTGTTTTTACCTCGTGCTTGGTGTATTTATTGTCAGTAACTTACTACTATCACGACTGTAGAATGTTACCGTTATCCATTTCTCTTGTAGTCTTATAAATTATATACTTTGTTCTAAAAAAGAGGCAGGGGCAGGCCGAGATTAGGAATATTTGATGATTTAAAGACCCACTCATGTGGAAATGAAGGCGGAAGACAGAAGAGCGGAGGCGTTATATACCATGGACCTGCCAGTAGGCAGTGCACTAAGAGAGACTTTATTGTAAGAGCTGAGCTGAGTCAGTAACGTGATTGGCTAGGTGTCTGCCTGTAGATCAGTGGGTCCAGGTTTCAAATTCGGTTCTTTCTCGTCACCGATAAGCTTTCAAGGCAGGAATCCGATCAGAATCTTCGCTTTGTGTTCACGATCATTGACACAGTAAGATGCGGAGTTAGGAAAGAATCAAAGGTAAACTAATTAACTAAAATAATAAATCGAAATGCATTCAAACTGAGATTTTGAAAATCAAGCGTATAGTATCACATAACTTTCTAATTGATCGTAACTTAGGCTCCATAGCTTTTACGGAGTGTAACAAGTGTTAAGTGACGCTTCACATACAACTCGTTGACTTTGTTGAATCCTGCTGTTAGAAACTTGTATCATGTGTATTGAAAATACTAATGAATCTTGCTTAACTGTTAGCTAATTAATCTTATTAATACTTGTAAAACAACCACTGGAGTTTTTGGTATTTATACAATTCACTCTATAGAAGATAATCGTGCATATAGCGACCTAATTTTGTTAACTGTCAGTGCTTTCTTGCAAGGCCTATCCAGCTCTAATCCAGAGCCTACAGTAGAACCTGAACATACATCCATGGTAATATTTCAAACTAAAATAAGTTGGTAAAGCTAATGTTAACGTCAGTTTCCTCACTCGAAAGCGTTGTCAGTGACGGTTGAGCCCAGGATTTGAACCCCGCACACACTGATCCGCGGTAGAATATGTTACCGACATCGCCACTAGCTCCAGCCAAAGTATAACAACAAAATTTGTTGTTAATGTATAACAAGAGTAGAGAAATAACGGGTTTCATTCATTGGGCTTAGAAATGGCATGATGGGTTAAGTTTCTGACTAAGAAACTGAGGATCTACAGGTGCAGGTTCAAATCCAGTGCTCGCCGTGTCACTTACATACATGGCAGACGAGAAACTGACGACAAACTCGTCTTCGGCCAGTTGCAAAGTCTTAAAGTTTCGTCACTTCCTTGTTTAATGTAAATTTATTTAGGTTTGTTTTAAATACTTTCTCTAGGTGAATCACAGAACGAGTCTTGTGGCAAAGTCACAACTGGGTTAGTAATGTGCTAGAAAAATTAGAGTAATAAATAGATTATGTATTACTCTGTAATAGATCATTCATGATCGATTATTATTAACATTTATCAACGGGCGGACACCTTCAACGAAGAGCTCGCTTCACATTTACATCTCTGACATGCAAATCTGTTCTCTAGCTATTCTACATGTATCATACCATAATGAAAGTCTGATTTCTGAAAGATACAAAATAACCAGCTTATAAAATTATTTTATTTCAAGTACGAGCCACAAGTAGAATGGTTAATTATTAGAATGGCTAATTATTATTATTGGTTAAGTAATTCAATTAATATTATTATTATTATTAATATTATTATTATCATTGGTTATTCAATTAATCTTTTTTCAACTAAACCACGAGACATCGTCACCCTATCTGAACTGACCGTGCCAGTAATAGTCATATGGACTGACCCAGCTCCGACAGCCGTTGATATTATTCTCTACGCAGTATCGGAAGTCATACGGGTTGAGATTACTCTCCTCCTCCTCTCGCTTAATCTTCGCTTCTTCTAACAGAATCTCTTTACTAACAAAGTCCGCCTTGAACGGCATCTTCCACGCAATCTTCGTCAGTATCTCACGGGCTTCCTGAAGGTCGATGTAGCCTCCCATCTCCATGATGATTCGCCCGGACTTGACCGGGGTAACGTAGTGGTCTATGCTGCCCTTGCCTCCGCCCATACGATGACCTTGACCTTTCTTAGTGATCGGCTTCCAGGGAGGATCGATGCGCCACACCGCAAACATGCGTGACTCCTCGATCTTACGATTTATCCCGTTACGTATCACCTCAAAGTGTCCGTGATGCATCTGTCCTCCCTGCAGCGCCTGAATAGTGTCATCAATCAATAGTGCCAGAATAGTGCAATCAAATATCGATAAACTAATGAACAACAAATATCACACATCTGATTTAATGTCCGTGCCCAGCTATCAATTAATAAATGAACTAACAAAAAATGCTGTACAGTGCCTGCAAAAAGTAATCAATCAATCAATCAATAAACTGATCAATAATATATACCGTAAATCAGGCCCCTTGCACAGTCTGTGACTAGTTTATCGATCATTTACTTAATAAATCAATTATCAATAGTACCACGCAATCAACAAAATCTGGTTTGTATTTAAATATAACCGACAAAATCTTTGGAACTTATGGAAAACATTTAATTAATCTAATGCAGCCTTAATTACTCAGTCAATATTTTCTTATTTCTTCAATGATTTTATGGTTTTCTCTCTCTTTTGTCAAGTGGCAGTCCAAGGTACATATTCATACTCAGAGTCTGCTTTCATGCTGCACAGATCAACACGATAATACCTTCATAAAAGGCTATGTCGTATTCAAACCTTATGCAGCCTATAGATTGGTAAAATATATGACTACTGAGATGGTTTCCTACTGTTGTCTTTGCTCAGTTTTTGCTTTGTCACCTCCAACGACACGTGCATTTAACGGTTGATCTATTCTTCAATATCATGGACACAACAAGGGAAATGATTTTATAAACAGAATATTCAAATGCAGGCGCTATGCAATAACTTACAGTAGGCAATAATTCTATACACACAATAACGATTCAAGAGTAATATTGGCAGATGGTTTTAGCTGTAAACTTGTTTGGTATATGTTCCAAAAATTTGAGAATTATCTCAATAAAATTGAAATTAAAGTCGAAGAAACACCTCATTGTTAATTACAACAAATGGGCTGAGTGTGGTGGCTGTTGACATGTTGTTCAATAGTGGATAGCAGATCAGTAGGTGCAGGGTTCCAATCCAGTGCTCTCCTCATCTCTGACAAACTATCGAACAGGAAACTGACGTTAAATTTGGCTTGTTTGGAAGCATTACAGCACCACATAGATCAGCAGAATCAAACAGTTTACGGACAGAACATTGCAACAGACCAACACCAATACACACAAATCTGATTTGTCAGTTGCAGGCGAAGCTTTTAGGTTGCTACAGTTTAATTTATATTTAAATCTCGAACTGCTTAACAGGCTTACCCTGATCCCATACTGTTGATGAACAAGGAAAGTGTGAACAAGCTCTGGACCACGCATGTCTATCAACTGCTTGGGCATCTTAGGCATCCTACTGCCTGCGAATGGGGGCTGAGGTGCTTTCTCTATAAATCTCAGCTTTCTTCTCTCTGGAAACTCGATGTCTGCTCAAGAATTAGATCAAGTAGTAAAAACATTAAATAGTAAATTATATCTTTAATTTAATCAATACTTCAACCGCAATCGCTCAGTATATAGGTCCTGAGCCAAACTGGCAGGTATTTTGATAAAATCTTAGGAAATTAAAAAGTTTTGACATTTAACTATTAAATGATTTTTGCTTCAAGCTCTAAATATGGACTGAAAATTCACAATTATTTGCTCAATACAAACAAAGATAATATGATTTTGAATAATGTACTTGTGAATTTCATTTTGAGGTTGTTCTATTACAAAGCCCTTAAGAATTATCACTCACTATATTAAAACAGTCATTTCATCAAAGCCATGTATTTTTTAATTCTTTCTTTAAAGGGAGTGATTCCATATTGTTTAAATTTTGCAATATATTCACTATTGTTTTTTCAGTCTGACTATTTTGGTCTGTATGTACAACATTCAAAAAATTCTTGAGTGTCACAATTTTGTGCACTTTTTCATTTTCCTTTCACATATCCTATCTTATATGCTATGCTTGAGCAACATTTTTGCTTTATACTATTGCGCACAAAAAGGTCTGTCTAATAAACTGCTTCAGACTTTTAGGCGTCCAATCTTAGTAAACTAATCTACGCCTCAAAATTCTAGTGGGGATTTACCAATGCTGATGATGGTAACCATCTAGAAGCAATTTTAAAATGTGCTAATAATAAAAAGGCTGGTTTCTAAAACAATATGTTATCTTTGAGTATATTTGCTTGTCAACTGATAGCTATTTAGGGCTGTCTGTTAAAATCTTGACTGCTTGCTGGCTTTGCTTTTGCCTCCACTAAACCAACATTCATATTTAATCTGAAGAAATGTTGCTAAAAGAAACTATGCACTCTGAACTAAGCGCAGCTCTTTGAGTGATAATAACTCTACAGCTCGCATGATGCTAAGTGACGCTACTAGTCTATGGCTAATTTAATCTATGTTAAACAGCATTATTTTCATTTGCATTACTTATTTTCCAGTTATCTACGTACATGTATTTATTGTAATTATGTTGGTATATTCTATTTAGTATGTCTGTATGTATATATGACACAGAAATCTGACATTAAACTTTATTCTTTAATGTGCCAGTAGTAATCAGACTAACTTTCATATTTCTTTGGTATCTGGAGTCCTCTAGGCCTGGGAACAGAGAAGTAGGATCTGGCACTGAGAGCATCTGAAACACACAACAATTGCTCAGTCAGTAAGTTAATCAATTGTAGTTCACAATTCTCACGCTCCATGATCCTATATTTATCCTCCGGGATGCACGACTTTGTTTGGTATATCCGTGAGGCACCCAAAGATGCCGACTGGCCGTGGGATTCTGGACACTTCTTACCCATTTAAGAGGTCATGTGACTGGGAGCTTTCATTCATGTTTTGGTATACCATTATTCCTGAGGGGAATTTTGCTTATGGCGAGGTGGGCTCCCTATGCCTTCCTCAGTTTTGACTAACATTTACTGGGTAGGGGCATCATTCCCAAAGAAAACTATCCTGCCTACCCATCAATCAATCGATTATTAACACATGAAATATCTGGATTTCATCTGTAAAAATAGTACTGGAGACAAATGATCGTCATGATATGATCAACTGCAGTCATCGGGCACAATAAGTCTTTAATTTTACTTTAAAAAGCTAATTTAACATCTGTTGTCTAAACATAGCAGTGCTCTAGAAATGTTTACGGGAGGTTTAGAGTCCTTATGCCTCATGGTAATCAACCAATCTCAGTCACTAACATTTATCACAATGTTTAGTGCATTATACACTTTATGATTCATAGGCTGTAAAATGAAAACCTTCATTGCTCATTTAAAAAGATACATAATGAGTAAAGGTTAAAGCCATGTTTAAAGACAATTTCCTGCTCGTACAGCATGTCAGTGACGGGGTGAGTTCTGGATTTCAACACTACCAACTGATCTGCTGTCGAACAACTTGTCAAACAGCCACCAGCTCAGCCTGCAATTTATAAGTTAATTAGTTAGTTAGAAGTTTGGAAACTTCTCTCAAAATTACAAATTTGTATATATATATATATATATATATATACACATATTCAAAAGCACAAAAATAGAAGTATTACGCAGTCAAAGACCACGAATACTGCAAATAAACATGTATTGGAACTATATTAAAGGGATCTGAAAAATGTTGACATGTTTTGTACTGCTCAGATGGCAGCGTTAGTTGCAGGCTCCTTAAATAAGCAAAACGAATGAGTTCGTATTCCCGCTGAGACGTTTCTAAATGCACCTCCAGAGGTACGGTAGCAAAAGTATAAACTGACGTTTCTAACTATTCATAATGGAAATAAAAATAACTAAAAATTATATACAACATTACAAAAATATGATTTTTTAATTCAGAATTAAAGATCAATAAGAATATTAAGCATATATACTTTGCAACTAGGAATTATAAAGGAAGTATTTACTCACTATTGGATGCTATTAGTTGTAGTTGTAAAACAGATCCGATAGGAATGACACAAAATCTCCCACCCTTGATCAACACAGAGGTCGCCATGTTTGTTTACAAATTACCGTAAATGAACTTCAAGAATTTGTAACAAGCGCAATGAGGAAGATCGAGAAAAAAGGAGAAAGAATCGCAAACTAGAAGAAACTAAATGAATGATTTTATATCGCATTCGTTTATTGCCAGCAAGACAAAAGCCGAACATTCAGAAATTACTGATCTCTATACGAATAATCTGCCACCAGACAGCAACTAAACCGTGAGAGATAAGATAGTTAAACATTATTAGTTATTTAAGATATCTGTAATTTCTAAATTGGACTACGCGTCAAGACAAAAAATTATCTAGTATCTAAGTATCTAGATTGAATGATTTAACATTACACTCATATGTAGATATGAAGAGGATAACGGAAGACAGAGAAGATTTGAGGCGTAATATACCATGGACCTGCCATGGCGAAGTCAGTGCACCAAGAGAGAGAGAGAGAGAGGAGAATGAGAGATAGATAGATAGAGAATGGCTTAATATAGATGCTGAAGACTATACCATTTAGTGTAGACATATATTTAGGAAATTAATTAGCAATGAAATATGTAAGACCTATGAGATGGGATGAGATGATGAGATGAGATTCTTACTTAATCGTCTCTTACGTCACGTGAAATTTACTGTTGATCTATTCTAAGTGTTCCGGACACCACACTGGATATAAAGGCACATTATGTAGAATCTTAATAACTCTGAGATTGTAAAATTATTTAACGTTAGTCTGTTACAATTTAAATTATGCTGTGAGTAGATTTAGCACAAAGAATTACGAAGGATAAGAATTGGGAATGCATTGCGTGCAATAAAGTTCGAAGCAGCACTAGGTTAATATTGTTAATGTTATCCTAAGCTATTCTACATGATGCATGATAGACAAGAATCCACTGCCGTCTAGAGATGCAATGTTTTCTATAGCCACACACGCGCACTATGCAGCAGAACTGAGACGTACTATTCAATTTTCTTATTAAGCATGACTCAATGGTATTCCACGACTGCAACCTGACAAATGTGGTTGGTATGATACTCCGTTGAGATTTGAACTAACGTGTAGTCCTCAAGAACTTCCTCATTTGTATCATTTCGAAATCAGCTAACTTCCTATTCTTCTCCATGTCCACATTTCCAATGGTCCCTAGTTTCCTGATATCTCCCTTCTCTTCTCTAAGGTTAATGTTTCACATCCAAATAATAGCGTGGTTCATTTCTCTCTCTCTCTTTATATATATATATATACATATATATATACATACATATATATATATATATATATATATATATATATATATATATATATAGAAAGTGGAACGGTCGAGAGACTGACCACAAAGAAGAGTCACAGTAGAAGACTTCCAGTCAGAACGAAATAAGTCCTTCACTTCAGTCACCCCCAATGATTGGTAGTGGAGGCGTAGCTGGTAAAGTCGTTAAAAACACTGCGTTATCTCTAAAAGAATACCAGCAGTAAAATGACCTTGATTGAAGACTAGACTCAGAAAAAAGATGGATCAAGAGAATGAGCAAAGTAGGAAAATGTTATAGAAAAAAGTTAAATGAAGAAAGACCAGGACAGAATGGAGGTAAACTGGTGAATAATAGGAGATTTAGCGGGATATAGTAAGATATAGACAAGGAGGAGAAAGATATGGATATGATAAGATGTAACGAGAGAGAGAGAGAGAGAGAAAGAGAGAAAGAGAGATGGACGGAGAGGGAGAGGGAAAGAGGGAGGGAGACAAACAGGCAGATGGCACAAAGTTACGCAGACATACGCGCTGTTAGCCTGTGTTACTATAGTTCAGCCACTCATCAACATCTGGTTTCTTACACTTAACTCTTACCTCTCAGCTCACGTTCTGCTTCATTACCACGCTAACAGCTGCTGTAAGCTAATGACTGCTGCAGCTACAGCTGCTGTAAGCTAATGACTGCTGCAGCAACAGCTGCTGTAAGCTAATGACTGCTGCAGCTACAGCTGCTGTAAGCTAATGACTGCTGCAGCTACAGTTGCTGTTAGCTAATGACTGTTGCAGCTACAGCTGCTATAAGCTAATGACTCCAGCAGTTGCATCAGCTCTATGCTAATGACTTCAGCAACTGCCAGCAATGACTGTTAAGTCCTTGCTGGCAGCTGTTGAAGTCATTAGCATAGAGCTGATGGATAAGTGCCGCGATCTGTCCTTAGGGTACGAGTTGTTCCGGTAGCCATTGAAACCTTGGCCCCATGAATCCCGATGGAGCTGACTTCATTAGTAACATAGGTAGACTTATTGCAGAGCAAACCGGCGATAAGCGAGAGACCTCTTTTCTTTGGTAAAGGCTTTCCATAACTTTGAAAAGATTTAATGCAGTTTGCTTCAGCAATTCTTTTAAGCCGATAGATGGCCTCGAGTAGCAGGGCGGCGATTAAGCACATATTGCTCGAATCATTTTTAACAAACCAACAGTTAAAAAGTCTACATATAAACAATGATAATAATAATAATATTAAGAATAGTATACAACAATAATAGAGGCTTAACGTTCGTTTCCTCGTACCAGGATGAAGCCATGGATGTCCCCATCACATGTCAGTGATTTCCCTTTAAACTGATTTGTCCAAGCGATTTGAAAACAAACGCTGCCTACAGCTTCGGCTCAATATCTCTCAGATGTTCTGCTAAATGGCAGTTCAAGGTACATATTCTTAGTTCACAGTTGTCTCGCTCCACAAAGAGCACTCCGTCGATCATTAATGTAAACCCCTGGACAAAAGACTATGCTCTATCCACACTTTGATGTAGACCTTAACGTGGGACAAATGGTCCGAATTTAGATTCTACTTGCATTGTAACAGTAATGCTACTTAAGTGTGCGCTTAGTCGTCTTTTACGATAGATACGATTGGTCTACTCTTCAATCGCTCAGGCACGCCGCTGAATCACGGATCAGTTTTTGCGGGTTGGGCTCTTCACGGTACCCTTGAGCAAGATGAAACTGTTCTCATCTGCTGGTCTAGCTTTTATAACAGCTGTTGATGTTGTTAAAATTTTTCAAATCCCTCTGTTATCAGAGGCTGCCAATGCCTCCCATTATCTACTTTTACTTCCTATTGTACACACAAAGCGTAAAACTACTGAAGCATGCTACTAGTAGTTTTCTTGTAAGAGTTTTAAGGCTTGCTAAGTCTTAAGCTAAGACTTAAGCTTAAGACTTAAGCTAAGACTTAAGCTGTACTTTAGTGTGACGTTGTGTGAACCTCTTGATTCCACAGATTCGCCTGTTATAGTGTAATTCTTTATTCTATGATTGAATCTGGTAGAGAAATAGTTTTATGGTTTGGGTTAACTTACTGAAATTTTATGAAGTTAAAGCTTGAAGTTAATCATGTGCACAAGTTATAAGCCTAACATAAAAACCGGACTATTCAATTTCATGCATATTGCATGTGGATGATTCCATGCACTTGGAAGCATACACAAACACACACACACATACACACACACACACACACACACACATATATATACATGTACATGTATATATGTATAATATTATATATATATATATATATATATATATGTATAACTCTATATAATATTATATATATATATATATATATATATATATATATATATATATATATATATATATATATATATATAACTCTGGTTTTAAAAAGGAAATATAGTTGTTTTACCGCAATGTGTATAATTTTTTACTGGGTTATATATTTTTCATATATGTTATTTCATATATGTATCATGATGTATGGTATTTCACACATGTGTATGTATTTATTTCATATTATTCGATACGTGAGCGAACAGTTTTGTGTTTGAAAATTAGAACAAAAATTTATCTTCAAGGACTTTAGTTTCGCGCATGACGATAATACTGTATTAATCCCAAATGACTAAAATTTATTTAAAGTACCAAATTGACCAAATTGGCACAAATAATTTAATTGTCCCCTGCAGGCTGCACGTGGGGATCAAACAAATTATTATCCCCTGCAGCGGGGGGACAGATGAATTTTGTGTCCCCCAGTGTAGGGGACGTAAAAATTATTTTCGCTCGCTTTGCTCGCGAATTCTTTCCCCCAGATTTTGAAAGATGGATTAGCCTCTGTTTCATATATGTATGTAATTTCATACATGTATGCTATTTCAAATATTCATTTTATTTCATACATGTATACAATTTCATATATACATATATTTGCATATATATATATATATATATATATATATATATATATATATATATATATATATATATATGAACTTAAATTACTTTGGACTGATTTTCGGGATTTTTGAATTTTTCGCCGCTTTTTGCTCCTCGGCTTGATTTTGTCTAAATTATATATATATGATATTATATATCTAATATTATATATATATATATATATATATATATATATATATATATATATATATATATAATTTCATACACGTACATAATTTCATGCATGTGCATGTTCATAATTTCATAAAAATTTAATTATTTCGTATAATGAGCGACCAGTTTTGTGTTTCAGCCTCAAGACTATTTATTCTGTAGACTGTAGTGCACTATATTATTGATCAATTATACATGTATATGTTTTATTAATCGATTATACATGTCTATGCTTAATTAGTTTTATATTAAGAGCATAATTTATTTATTTACTTTAATTTCATATTTAATACCTGATATCTAATGCTAGAAGTATTCTGCTACAGCAGTGAGCAATTGTTTATTTCAAAAGCTGTAACAGCTGGCATAGCTGCAGCAGCTGCTTCATCTGCTGAAGCTTCAATCTCCAGCGGCTTCAGCTGCTTAAGCCTCACGCCCAACAGCTGCGGGTGCTGCGACAGCTGCCTGTTTTATCAGGTTTCTTACTGTAAAGTTTACTACTTTAGCAGAAGATAAGAACGTAGGCTTCAGTGCTCGATGCCTCGACAGCTGAGGGCGTAACGTGTGCGCTAGACGCAGCCTGATAATTGTTAACCCAAGTTAGCCTTCAGTATCTGACGTTAGCATGAGTATTTAATCGAATAGCTGCTTAATTATTTTGTAAATTATTAGGTAAATTTATATTACTCGAGGCAAGGGAGTTAGAGAAACTTCTCCTGTGTAATTGGATATGCTGAGGATTATCATAGAAGATTCCTGAGATTTCTATTATAGCAAGAAATCATCGCCGGAGTGCTGGACACTGTCATGGATACACATATCCTCTCGTCCTGTGGACTAAGGACGATTAGGACGCGATACTGCGGTACCGCAAGAAGTTCACAGAAATTCTTTTTATTAGGGTATGCATATGGTACAATATGTTATATGGTATAATCTGTATAGTAATACAGATTGGTTTAATATGATATAATCTGGTATATGGTATCATCTGTTATATGGTATAATCTGGTATAGTTTATGGTATGGTATGATATAATCTGGTATGGTATGGAATGGTATAGTATGGTGTAATCTGGTATGGTATGGTGTAATATGGTATCTGGTAAGGTATCTGGTATGGAATGGTATCTGGTATCTGGTATGGTATGGTATAATCTGGTATAGTATATGGTATAATCTGGTATATGGTATGTGGTATATATGGTAGTATGGTATAAACTGTGTAGTGCAATGTCAATTCTTCTGAAGATTTAAGCTGCAAATTTAAAGATAGCACGCAGTCCTTTTAATCTAAACACATGGCATGATACACGCACGTGTTTGCGTTTAACATGTCCTTTCAATTCTATTCAGATCAGCATAATGATAGCATGAATGGCAGGGTGCGACATCTAGCACTGATTTAAGAACAATCTTCAAAGATAAATGATAAGTGCGCGTTTGACTAGTTTCATATCAGCAACGGGCTAGCACTAGTTCTGAATTCTGATCCGCAGACGGAAACTAAACCGGTCACACGACTTGTTCGGCCATCAAACCCTTTAAGCTTAATTAATTGTTATCACGGCTTAACTTTCTCATCGTTATTTAGAATGTTTAACACATCTACAAGCTGATTTACAACGCTTGATGATAGTAGCAACTAAAATGTAAACTAAAACAATGTAATTGCATGCGATGCCTGACTTATCACTAATTATCTGGATTCGACATCATCTTTTTGTGAAGAAATGGAAGTTAAATCTGTAGTATTATTATTATTATTGATAATGATTAGTATTACTAATTGCTAATTAAATTTTTGTTGCAATCTTTAAATAAAATTACAGCATTAACACATGTATAGCAGAGTTAGCAAGTCCCACTAAGCTTTTTTGCTGTGTTATCACTAGTATTCCATGTTAGCATTGTGTAGACTTTTGTATGCTAAGAAAACTCTACAGTATTCATATGGTTTTCTATTTATCTTTCTATTTATATAGATATAAAAATAGGTAGTATAGCTGTATAGGTAATTATTGGCTGAGCCTGTTGGCATGCTGTTCGACAGATGATCAGTTACTGTAGGTGTACGTGCAAGGTTCAAATCCTTTACTCTCCCGTCACTAACATGCTATCGAGTACGAAACTGACGATAAACTGGCTCTGGCTTTACATTAACAGAATATGGGCTAAGCCATTTTGGCAATTTGTCCGACTGCGGATTAGCAGATGCAGGGTTCAAATCTAGTGTCGTCTCTATTTCTGGAATGTGTTCGAGACTGGAAACTTATGTTAAAAGAGTCTCTATCAATTAGGCTATTTAATTCTCCTTAAATCATTTTTCTGTAACGTAAATTTAGTCTCATTCACTTGCGCTTCCTACAGTGCGCGCACAGTGTAAAAATTATACCATTATACTATCACAATTTTGTACAAAAATGCACGAAATTTGTTGCACGAAATTCACGTCCAAGTTGCATATCATGCTCACTAATGAATCCTCTAGGATCAAATTATGATGGTTGAGGAAAAAATCTCTTTTAATTTACAGAGTATACATGTATCTTACATAGCAGAAGTCATTATCTCTTTTCATTTGTCTCTCGCATTATAAGACTAAATATACAGACAAGGACGTAGCCATCGCCGGAGCTTTCACTTCATTCGTGCAAACCTTTAGTCACATCACAAGACCACTTTTTATGAATCATCATCCTGTCGTCATTAAATTATTGATAATTTCTGGTCATTAATTATGTTAACTGAGTGACTACTGCGAAAAATTGAAAATATGTTCTGCTAAATGGAGCTGTACTGGGTAACAGATTGTAAAAGCATAAATTAAAAATAGGAAAATGTATAGATTTTAACATTTATTCGAAGTCTTATTATCTCTCTCTAGTGTTCTGCCTAGCGACAGGTCCATAGTACATATTGCTACTCACATAGTGCTTCTCACTCTCCATAAAGATAACACCTTCGATTAACGAGGTAATTCATTCACGAAAGACTATACCGTAACCACACCTTAATGTAGTCTAAAGCTTGAGAATAATCTGTCGTCTGAGGTTGTTCCCCATTGCCTTACTCGGTTTTTGCTCACTTCACTTTTGTATATTACGTATTATTAAGTATTCTTAACCTATTATGATCAATTTTGAGCTTACCATCGACCAACAAGCTTAGTGAACTTATCTATGACTTTATCATATCCACTTTCATTATTAAATCTTTAAATATTAAAATAAAAGTAGTGGTTCATAGTTGATAGTTATTGACTTATCGTTTTCTGCCGCAGTCGAAACTGAATCACGGCTGTCTTTATGAAATATCCGCGTTATCGTCGTATTTGTCTTTACATTCTCCGGAGTTTAAACCGCTGCGCCTATGACCTCCATAATTTGTTAGAAGCTCAAAATTGCATGACAAATTACAAATTGTATTGCTTAAAATTGAAAGAGTATTATATTGTAGTTTAACATTCTACCTGTTTAATTGTGTTTTTATCTTGTTGTGTATTTGCAGGTTTAGTGTATTGATAGTCTTATTTCAATTATCGCTCCAAGTCTCCGCTGCAGATAACACTACAGACGTTGTGGTGAGTTGAATGTTTCGTATACTTCAATGGAGTCGTAGTTTTGCCCTTATAAATTGTTGGCGATTAGCGTCATACTGGTTTTTCTCGATGATCAAATATGGCGGTTATGCCTAGCAGTGAAATTTGCAGTGAAACCAGAATTATCTCTATTACACTCTTACACTAGGCGTACAGGATCAATTAGATACTTAATTTAGAATTTGTACAATTTTATCTAATTTTTATTTAATTAATCAAAGACAGTCGTACGGAACCACTAATGCTTACCATTAAAGCTGACCACTAAAGCTTACCACTAATGCTTACCACTAAAACTTACCACTAATGCTTACCACTAAAACTTACAACTAAAGCTTACCACTAATGCTTACCACTAATGCTTACCACTAAAGCTGACCACTAAAGCTTACCACTAAAGCTTACCACTAATGCTTACCATTAAAGCTGACCATTAAAGCTGACCACTAGAGTTTACCACTAAAACTTACCACCAATGTTTACCACTATTCTTTCCACTAAAGCGAATACTGACCACTTTATTTGAGCAAGTCGTCGTCTTGTAGTGAGAAGCTTAGGCTTCTGAGGTTTACGTAAGGTCGATCTACCAGAAGAACAACAACTTTATCAATGCGATATCGTCAACAGATTTCTTATCCGGAAATCTAAGACGATAATAATTAATAATTGTGATCCTTACTAAAGATTTTTAATAAAAATTAGAAGGAAGCAATACTTTCAGCAATCAACTGAGATAAAATCATCAGCTATGCTCATATCTAAGCAAGCAAAATAACTCCCTAGTGTTCTGCCAAATGGTTTAAATAAATATAAAATAAATAATTTAAAATTGTTCACGGTATTTGTCCTACTCACGGTCTGTCTTACGCTTAATAAGAAGCACTCCGTTCACTAAAACCGTGATCTCATCGCCAAGGCTGTGCCTTTATTAAAACCATTATTTTCGAAAATATGATTAGGTGGTTTCTCATTGCTTTCCTTATTCCTGCTTAGTCGCCTCTTGCGAAACGTGCAGATTCTGTGATAACCTGGACCCAATACGGGCAAGGAACAAGACGATGACTGGCATCACCGGTTAAATCACTACGTGTAGAAATTTATGCATTGGCCTGCCATTCAATGTCTCTCACTTTCTCTCGCTCTGTATCTGCTTTAGTAAGAGAGAGAGAGAGAGAGAGAGAGAAAGAGAGAGAGAGAGAGACAGAGAGAGAGATAGATAGAGAGATAGAGAGATAGAGAGACTTAACACACAATATACACTTATACACAAGTTATAACTAAATATTTTTATGTATTGAGCCCTAATCATGTCCCTATCAAACAGTTCCTATTGTATGTAACATCAAATCAAATCTAATCAAACTATTTTATTTCAGACACATATACAGGTCCATATAACAGAACAACAGAAATTAAAGTATTATTTTCATTATTAACTATATCAGTATTTTCTCTTGTAGTTATCAGATGGTCCGGGCTCAGGCAGTAAGTGTGGGGCCTGTAACACCGAGGGCCTGTGTAAATGTGTGGGAGAGAAGGGCAGTCGGGTAAGTCATGCAATTAAATTTTTGTTAATTAAATTAAAAATATTTAATAAAAAATGTGTGTTTGTATTTCATTAACTGCATATATTTTATTGTCTACCGTCATTGATGTGTTCCGTAACGATTTAGAAATCGGTTTTACGTTTTGCTTTTTTAAAAATTATTTGTTGAGTCTAAAGGTAAGTCCAGTTTAGCGTTTATTCCCTCTCTCGGCAGCACGTCAGTGACAGGGTGAGTATTAGATTTGAACCCTGCATATACTGATTTGCAGTCGAACCATCATTCAACTCGTTCTGCTCTATAGTTACTATCTCTTTCTCTCTCTCTTAGTGCACTGTCTACAAGCAGGTCCATGATATAGAGCGCCTCCATTCTTCTCTGCATTCCGTTGTCCTCTTCATATCTACGTACGAGTGGATCTTTAGATCATCTATTATACCTAATCTCGGCCTGTTTCTGCTTCTCTGTCCTTCCATTCTACCTTCTATGTCATCCTTTAGTAAATTGTATCTCCTTAGAATACATCATATCCAATTCTTCTTTCTATTTCTTAAATTATAGTATTTATCAACTGTCTATCAGCACCCACTCTTTTCAAGACTTCTTCATTTGTAACTTTTGGGTGCATCTAATCTTTTCTTCTCCATAAGCACATTTCCAATGCCTCTAGTTTCCTGATATCTTCCTTCCTTAAGGCCCGTGTTTCACTTCCATGTAATAGCGTGGTTCATACTAAGGTTTTCACATTCTTTAACTTTGTGGTTTCTTTAGACTTTTTGTTAATAGTTTTTTCAAAAAGTTTAGAGAGTACTACATGAAAGTTACTATACAATGTACTAATTTCTAAAGCCGGAGATAATAAATTCCCGTTTCAGGTGTTTACTTGAAGTTTTCATGCATGAGATAGCTCCCATCATCATATTGTCTTTTAATTAGATGCTATGCAATTCTTCCATTCCACCAGCCGATGAGAACGATGTTCTTAGTGAAGCCAGTGGTTGTCAGGCGGCCAGTGTGAGGCGGTGGTCGAATGTTGTAATGCTTTGACAAGCTAACTAGAAATTACTGGTCTAGTTAACTTCCAGGACATTCTCATTTTGTTTCCGTTATATTCCAACTTCAAGGTTAGGGTGTGTTTTATATCTATCATAAGATGGTAAAGCTCAATTCCTTTATCATAGCTAATTTTATATGATCAAACTCGAGGCTGCTCTTCCGTGGTTCGATTCCCGAGTGAAACTATGCTATACAGTATTAGGTATTACATCTAGTTAAGTATAATTTGATAATCATATACCGGATCGGTGAATGGCACATGAACTAAAATGACTAACGATTGTAACATGCAAAGCTAACGAAAGAGATAGATATTATCATTTCAGGTTTAAAACTATGTTTACTCTACGTTTACTCTAACACTTTCAATGAAAGATGAGTGCTGAATAGGAATTGACCGTGAAAAGCCCGAATACTCTAATCGATTTATGATATTGCTACTGCTGATTTAATTTAGTCTACTACAGCCGTTCATAGATAAACGAGATATAAACTAGGTTGTATGTACAATCCTCGATAGTATAGTGGTAAGTATCCCCGCCTGTCACGCGGGAGACCGGGGTTCAATTCCCCGTCGGGGAGAGTAGTTGTTTTATATCGGCTGATAGGTCCACTTTCAGCTCCCTTTCTGAGATCTCAGTGGATTTATTCGGGCGTATAGCTCATATGAGCTGATTGGATACCGAGAATTGGTAACGCACTTGTTGACAAATAAGAGAACGCGGGTTCGAATATTCAACAAGACCGTTTCTAGTAACATTTTGATAGTGCAAAGACTAACACTAAACAAAACTAAAAGTAAAAAACCAGAAGATAGAGTCAGTTTTAACTCTTGCAAGGATATCAGTGATGGGGTAGTCATGAAACCAGCATACATTTATTCTTTTACCAAAAATCACACCCTTGATAGTGTTGTTTGATACAGTTACTACTGTTCTTGTTGCTGTTGTTTGATACAGTTACTACTGTTCTTGTTGCTGTTGTTTGATACAGTTACTACTGTTCTTGTTGCTGTTGTTTGTTACAGTTACTACTGTTCTTGTTGCTGTTGTTTGATACAGTTACTACTGTTCTTGTTGCTGTTGTTGTCCACATATCTTATAGTCATGGTAATTTTTAATACTTACATTTGTTATAATTGTTATTAATTGTAGTTATTACAGGTATTTTAATTGTTATTGGTTACAGTTACGGTAATTGTTATTGGTTACAGTCAATGTAATTGTTATTGGTTACAGTCAATGTAATTGTTATTGGTTACAGTCAATGTAATTGTTATTGGTTACAGTCAATGTAATTGTTATTGGTTACAGTCATAAATTCATAATACTTATTATTGGTTACAGTCATTATATTTGTTATTGATTACAGTAATTGTTAATGTTATTGATTACAGCTATTGTAATTATTTTTGGTTACGGTTATTGTAATTCTTATTGGTTGCCGTTATTAACTCTGTCAAATAGTTATATTAATAGCTCAGGTCGGTAACCTAACTTAATTCTTCACCTGCATGTTATGTGTGTCTTTAGGGATCTCACGGTGCCTTCGGCCCTGCAGGGCAGCCTGGGCGCCCAGGCCCTGGCGGCCCTGAGGGCATCGAGGGCGAGAAGGGAGAGAAGGGCGATAGAGGGTTAGACGGTCCGAGGGGTCCCAAGGGTGAACGGGTAAGCACATTTTATTTCTATTTTAAAGCCTGTTTATAATTATTGCAATTATTCTTTAATTTTAGGAATATTTTACGAAATAACTTAATTATATTGTATTTGAAGTACTCTTAGATGTGGATTTTGTTTTTAATAAAACGATTTTACTGATCGAAAATTCAAAGTAATTGTAAAAATAGGCCCAAAATCAGGATTGAGAAACGATAGTCCAAATGTATTATTTCATTGTTAAATTTTCAGAATTTGTATAGGGAAGTATTTTAAATAAAATGTGTTATAACATAAGAAATTTAAAATGCAATAGGAGTAACTGAAACGAAATTGAAGCAAAGTTAACAATATTTACAGCATTATGTTTCTTAATGAAACATCATGCTGTAAGGAATTCCTTAAGGTCCATGTTTCTTAGTGAAACATGGACCTTAAGGAAAGAAGATATTAGGAAACTGGAGGCATTAGAAATGTGGATTTGGAGAAGAATGGGAAGGATTAGTTGGACTCAAAAGGTTACAAATGAGGAAGTTTTGGATAGAGTTGGTGCAGATAGACAGTTGGTAAACGTATTAAGAAATAGGAAGGAGAGTTGGATAGGACACATTCTAAGGGGGGAAAGTCTATTAAAATAGGTCATGGAGGGTAGAATGGAAGGAAAAAGAGGCAGAGGTGCGCCGAGATTAGGAATGTTAGAAGATTTAAAGACCCACGCAGATGTGGACATGAAGAGAAAAGCGGAATACAGAGAAAAGTGGAAACTTTATATACCATGGACTTGCCAGTAGGCAGGTCCATGGTATATAACACTAAGAGAGAGAGAGAGAGAGAGAGATGTTTCTTAATTGATCTACTCGTTTCTATCGTTAGTGTGTTGTTTAATGGCAAGGTATCATTGGCATATAGCCGTACAGGGCCAAACTCTCTCAATTGCAATATCTTCTTAACACTCCTTAATTTCAGTTGTGTAGGTCTACTATTTTCAATAATATTTTTCATTCATGGACTTTTTTAGCGGGCGTATACCCCCTAAGACCCCTCAGCTAAGGTTATCTATGCTAAATTTACTGATTTGTAGGCTTTTGTTGAGAAAGCTAGTTTATTTATGAAATCGTAAGAATTATTACAGTACCTGTAAATTTATGCTCTGTTAATTGGAAAAATTAACTTATTTTGTAAAAATATATTAAATTTGGAGCTAAAGTATTTTAAAATAAAGGTTGTTGACAGTTTGAATATCAAATTTACTAAATGATATTACATCAACAAATGCCGAAAAGTTGGAATTCAATTATTTACCTACAATTTTGCATTGTTGAGGAGGAGTAAATTTTATTTTCGAACTCTTGCTCAATGAATGTTTGAGTTATTTGTCACTAGGAAGGCACAGTTGAAGATGATGTGCATAATTGCATATAGCGCAAGTGAATGTATTATAAGGAATAGAGCACAGGTTTGCCTCAAGGCATGAACTAAACGTATAAACAGCGCGAGGTTAAAAAGACCCCGCCCATCTTGTATGTCTGCCGCACAGCAGCCACTGATAAGCTAGGCTGCTGCGTTACATACTGGAGGTTTTAACAGCTGCTTCAGCAGCTTTTTAGTTCATCAATCAATCAATTATTTAATCAAATTGATAGGTTAATCAATTAATCTTACTGTTGGTTCATCAATCAGCTGGTTAGTCTGTTATTCAGCCAGACAACAGTTTTTCTGGTTAATCTTTCTTTCTTAATTAATAAATTAGCAGAACAAATAGGCAAGCATTCTAGTGAAATGATCAAATGTGTTGATAACTTGATATTTATCAATTTTTAATAGCACAGGCTTAAACCTTTAGGAAATTTATTCCATTTACCGTATAACCAGTTCAGTGGATGTCGGAGATTTTACTCGTTGATCAGCGCTGCTGGGATTCGAACCCACGAGGGTTCAATTCACCTCAGAATCTGTCATTTTAAACTCATAATATTCTTTATCAACATAGGAGACCTATAGTGTAAATAATTAATATTAATTACTTTGTAATTACTTTTGTTGTTTAGAATTTATAGGACTCATATGTTGATAAATTATATTATGACAATTTTTTTGATGTTAATCGTATTATGAGCAAGTTTTATCAATATATATGCTGCTCATTATAGTATGAACAAGATTCAAGATTCGCTTATTTAATATAATAATTTTATAAATATGGAAAAACACCTCCAGCAAAATACTGTAGATCTTTCCATTGACGGGACTATTAAAATGCATGCGAAGCTTAGGTAAGCATGTGGTATGCAAAGGCTTTTAATTGGTCGAGAGGGTGCTAAGAAAATACTCTACAGTATAACATTTTATTTGTAATTTATTTAGTGTATAGTATTTATTGTACTGCAATTCACAATGTATTTTATTTGTGAATTATATTGGCAGTAACTGTATTGCATTGTATTTTACACTGTATTTGCTTTCGTTCTATCCTTGCTACATTCAAAACTTAAGACGCTGTGTAGCTTGAGTCTAGTTAAGTGCTGCTGTTGAAGATTTCGTCTAAACTCCGCAGATCACGAGAGAGCGCTCTCTGGCCGCAGCTGTGTAAACACAAATCACTGGTTAAATGAAGAAGCATCTCAGACATTCACACGTGAATCAGAAACCTGCACAAACAAGCCTTTGTGTGCGCGTATGAGGTACACCTTGTACCGTGTATGAGTGTACACAAGCTTAAAAAGCTGGTAAAGCTAAGGTTAACGTCAGTTTCCTCACTCGAAAGCGAGGTCAGTGACGAACTAGAGAAACCCAGTGATTTTGTGTTGAAATGTGTACGTAAGTGTACGACCAATGAGAGAATGGTCCAAGGTACATATTCATACGTAATACGTCTACGTCTGTACACGTAATACGTCATACGTAATACGTAATACGTCTGCTTTCGCGCTCCATCAAAAGCAATCCACAGATATACGAGTTACTCACTTTACAAGGGCAATAACGGTTGGTCAATTCTTCAATGTCCCGGACGCAACATGAGACCGATGAGTATAAATTACATTATAGACAATATGGACTGACCCTTTGCCGCTGCTTCCAGAGCCTACCTGCCGTTCAAGAAACGCTAGCCTATTCTGTTTAGTATTTCTTGATTTCATTAAATTATCACTTTGTCAGTTATTCATCAGTTGTTGACTTTTATAATAAATCAATTCATCAATCATTCAGTTCCTTATTTCACCAGTCCAGCAGTTCATGAGTTTCCTCCAAATACAACGAAATTTCTTAAATCTTTCTTAAATCCATCAGTTCATAATTTCATCAATCCATTAAGGTCATTATATCCTTAGTTCATTGCTTCATCAATTTCTCAATTTATCAGTTCATCAGTTCATCATATCGTCATTTGGTCAATTCGTCCGTTCCTGTCATCAGCTTTTCACCATATAATGAGTTCACTATACTATCAGTTCCTCCGTTCATAATATCTTTGCTTCGTTCAGTTAATCATCACAACATGAACTCATCAGTTCATCATTAAGTTCTTCAGTTCAGTCGATATCACGATCAACACCTCACCTCATATAAAACCACGTCATCATCATCATCACAACATCACTTCATCATTATCACAACATCACCTCATCATTATCACAACATCACCTCATCATTATCACAACATCACCTCATCATTATCACAACATCACCTCATCATTATCACAACATCACCTCATCATTATCACAACATCACCTCATCATTATCACAACATCACCTCATCATTATCACAACATCACCTCATCATTATCACAACATCACCTCATCATTATCACAACATCACCTCATCACTACTATAGGTCTGCAAGATAATTCTGCGAATGAAGAGGAAAGGCATATTTGAATCAATCGATGATGTGCTCATTTAGAGGCCGATCATTTATTATCCCAGCTGCATTTAGGTAGTCATGATTTGATTTTGTCTTCTTGCATAGCACTAGATAGAGAAAAGTTGCTTGCGAGTGGTCTTTGTTATCTTGATAAAGTTTTACTTTAGTATGGACCGAACTTTTTTCAACTTTTACTTGAACATTTGTAAAAAATTCACTTTTTCAATTTTATCACTAGCATTACCTCATATCACAATGCAAACAAATATTGTGTGAATTCAATTCAGAGACAATTGTGTGTTTCCTTACTAATTGACCTTGAACTTGAACCAAAGTTCAATACGTCTTTGAAACGCACACTATGAGTGTACTCTACCTGTATTAACTTCAGAACATATAAGTAAATATATATTTGCTCATACATTTAATTTCTCTGGGAAGATTGCATTAAGAAAATTAATTTTTATGAAAATTGTTGGCTTTTTAATTTTAGTCAATTATCAGTCGTAAAGAGCACGAGTGTTTGCATATGTATCTTGCTTAAAGCAAATCTAATGTTAACGTATGTTTCCTCACTCGAAAGCGATGTCAGTGACGGGCGAACACAGGCTTTGAACCCGCAAGCGTATTTTTATGTATGTACTTATTAATAGTTGTACTGATAATGGTTTGTAGGCCTACATGGTTATGCTTTATGTATATATCTGTGTGTGTGTGTGTGCTTACGAATACATGTTTTTGTATAATTATTGCACAGTATATGTCTATGTATGTGTAAGTGCATATGTATTCGTATGTTCGTATGCATATATCTATGTACGCGTATGTGCATATACTGTATATATAGGCCTACATGATTTTATATGCACATATCTATGTATGTGAATGTACATATGCATATGCTTATTCTTGTGTTTATATGTTAATATCTATGTATGTGTATGCGCATGCGTGCACATGACTTTGTACCCATATCTCTGTATGTGTTAAGTGAATGTGTGTATATCGTGGCGGGTGTATGTTGCAGTGTGTGTGTTAGTATTTTGCTGATGATTTATCGCACATTCCACATCTCTGTATCACATCAGACTGTCTTAACACTCTACACCGCTACTCGTCTGCTGCAGTTTAAAAACTTCTCAAGGTCTTCTGATGCTCGACTACCATCCACTCCCCCAACCCCCCTCCCTGATCGGTCTGACCCCCTCTCCCTATCCTCTGCTCCTACCCTCATACAGCATGCTTCAGTGCAAAGCAACACAATACATTTGAGTAATATTGGTTTCAATTGTAATAATAAAATTTTAATGATAAGATTCTTATTAAATTGAGTGATTATAAAAATACTGGCCATCCCTAAGCCGGGTGCACTTTATTTTTATATACTAGCCCTTTGAATAGTTCTAAGTCGATCTTTCATTCATTCCATTAGCCAATCTGGCTCTGTTCTGGCAGCACATCATTGAATTTTCTTTTTTTATTTAAAAGAAGCTCATCTGTTCATTGAAAAGCGACTTTCATTGAACAGATGTACGTCTAGAGTAGTTACACCAAATCATGTATTTAAGTCTACTCTACACTATACTTAGTAATAATGCATTGTACATTGTAGTAAAATATAATACATTATACGTATGTGTATACAAAAGGCAGTTTTGGATAAGCTGTTCTTTATCTTTTAATGTTCTCAGATAAACTATGTGGATTATTTAAAATTGTATTTTGATGTTGATCTTTTTTTGTAATATCTTTGGCATTATTATAATTATTTTGTTTGTGTGTACTTTATTTTGCGAATAAAGACACCACAAACAAACACACAAAAACACCCGCACATACGCATATATACAATGTATATATATATATATATAAATATATACATATACATATGTATGTATATATATATACATGTATATTTATGTATATGTATATGTATGTATATGTATGTTTATATAGAATGAAATATATAGAAATATATAGAATGAAAAATGAGGCCTATCGGAATTACAGAATGTAACTGTAGGCAGGAATTTTGTTTTTTGGTGCAGGAATTGCCAGATAATTTTAAGATAAACATAACTATATTCTCAGGTCCTTCAGATTTGAACGAGTTGAATTGAATTTAGACATTTCATCTAACTCTCACCAGATGATTTGCGACAGTTTTCATAACCAATGATACTAAGATTAACATTAGCAACACAAACAGTTAATGACAAAATCATACTAACTAATTATAACTAACAGTGAAAACTCTGATCGGATATAGGCACTGCTCTGAGAGTAAAATCTCAGATATTCACTGGACTGGTTATTAGGGAAATGGACTAAATTGCCTAACGGTTTAAACATGTGATATCAGTGACATCTATCAACATAGTTGATCATTTCACTATAATGCGTATTTACATTTTTTAAAGCGATAACAATAGCGCGAACAAAGGGCATGACAAAGAATAACACTAGACGTACGTTTAATTATTTATTGAGACATTTGACGATAATGTTGTGAATGTATTTGATTGTGTCCAGGGTAAGATGGGCATGCCGGGATTTCCTGGAATACACGGGATACCGGTAAGACTCTTCCAGTACTATCCGTATCCGTATCTTCTCTGACCTGCCTTACGTCTTTTTAAGCGTTCCTCTCTCACTGTCTATTTGACTGTTTGCCTTTCATGCACCTCTCTATCTCATTGTCTGTATGTTTGTTTACCATTTCATGCACCTATCTATCTCACTGTCTGTATGTTTGTTTGTCATTTCATGCATATCTCTATCTCACTGTCTGTATGTTTTTTTGTCATTTCATGCATCTCTATCTCACTGTCTGTATGTTTGTTTGTCATTTCATGCATATCTCTATCTCAGTGTGTGTATGTTTGTTTACCATTTCATGCAACTCGCTATCTCACTGTCTGAATTTGTTTTGCCTTTTCAAGCATCCTCTAGCTCACTGTCTGTATGTTTGTTTATAATTTCATGCATCTCTTTATCTCACCGTCTGTATGTTTGTTTTCCTATATCTGTCGACAGATTCTGACTAAACAACTGTTGGCCTCTTTGTCTCTCTTTCTGTTTTGCTAGATTCCTGTTTGTTCGACTGTCTGCACAAATATCAGTGGATTGACTCATCCACTTTCTTGTTAGCCTTATTGGTTGTTTGCAGTTTAATTTTGTTATCTGTTCCTCATTCTAGACGGGCAGTCTGTCTGTGGCTGTTGTCATTATTGGATCTTAGACTTACAATGTTTTGATCTCGCGTTCTCTTGTGCTCTCTGTGTACTCAGTCGTCATCGTGTGGTGCTTTGGCGCCTGTTTGTGTAGAGCCAGCAAGAGACGTCCCTGACATTGTCTTATGGCCAGGAACCGGACGTTAAATTCTTATTTGTTGATTGATTATCTTAATCTGTCTTCATATCTATATGCCTATGTGTCTCTCTATTTACCGGAGCAAGGCCTAACAAAACTATGTCACCTGCCTAATTTAAAAAGTAAACATTGATTCCTGTTAACTGTCATGTCTGCAAGTATAGGTATTGTGGCTATGCTGCACACATATTGATGCTATGATGCACAAGTTTTGAGACTATGATTCAAAAAGTATTGAGACTATGATGCACAAATATTGAGACTATGATGCACAAGTATTGAGGCTATAATGCACAAGTATTGAGGCTATGATGCACAAGTATTGAGGCTATGATGCACAAGTATTGAGGCTATGATGCACAAGTATTGAGGCTATGATGTGCAAGTTTTGAAGCTATGATGCACAAGTATTGAGGCAATGATGCACAAGTATTGAGGCAATGATGCACAAGTATTATTGCACTAGTATAACAAAAATAGAACAATAATTCTGAAAATTTTCATATATACATAGATGATATCAATATTTCTAGAATAGATAAGACTAAATTTTTGGGAGTGATTCTTGATGAAAAATTAACATGGCAATATCATATTTCTTATACTGCACAAAAATCAGCCAAATCCATTGGATTACTCCATCGGGTTAAAACTATATTACCTAAACATTGTATGTTAAATTTATACTACAGTCTAATATATCCGCATCTAATTTATTGTAATATTGTTTGGGGGAACGCTTCTAAAACCTTGCTCAACGAATTGATAGTACTCCAAAAACGAGCAATTAGAATAATTCAACATGCAGAGTTTCGTAGTCATACGAACAATATATTTAAAGAACTTAAAATTTTAAAGTTAAGTGATATTCATAAACATTGCTGTTGCGTATTTCTGTATAAACTTATTCATAATGATATGCCTTCATGTTACAACTATTCGTTGCTATTAAATAATGTTGTAAATTCTGTTTATAAATTTCGACAAGTTTCGGAATTTACTATACCATCGTTCAGAACCTTCTGTCGCGAAAAGTATATCGCTGTACAAGGCCCTAGATACTGGTTATCCCTTCCATCTAATTTACGATCATTTCGCTCCGTTAACTGTTTCAATATTAATCTTCGTCAGTACTTATTAAATAGTTATTAATGATACTGATCTTAAATGTATAATTATGCATACTTATTATCATTAATTTTCTTTATTTTGAATTTCTTTATTTTAATTCTTTAATTTCTACTTTTTATTTTTCGTTTTAAGTTCACCATGGCTCGCATTTAAATTGTGCTAACTTATTGCATTTACTTGTTTGTTTGCATTGCTTGTGAACTGTACAGGGTTGAATGACCCATTTTGCTGATCTAACTAAATAAAATAAAAAAAGTATTGAGACTCTGATGTACAAGTATTGAGGCTATGATGCACAAGTATTGAGGCTATGATGCACAAGTATTGAGGCTATGATGCACAAGTATTGAGGCTATGATGCACAAGTATTGAGGCTATGATGCACAAGTATTGAAGCTATGATGTACACGTATTGAAGCTATGATGCACACGTATTGAAGCTATGATGCACAAGTATTGAGGCTATGATGCGCAAGTATTGAGGCTATGTTGCACAAGTATTGAGGCTATGATGCACAAGTATTGAGGCTATGATGCACAAGTATTGAGGCTATGATGCACACGTATTGAGACTATGATGCACAAAGTACTCGGGTTGAACTATTCAGCTGATTTGATTGGTTGTTGTAGGGATTTCCAGGTCTTCAAGGTCCAAGAGGCTTTCCAGGATTGGATGGATGTAATGGAACTCCAGTATGTAATTCTATTCAAAATTAGTAATTGCATATTGCTGTAATGGATTCGGGTAACTTTTGTTTTCTAAACACTTTGCAACTACTTTTATTATTACTTCTATGAATATATATCAAATTATAAGCCTTTTTTGAATTTCATCTAATCTCTCAACGACATCTTTTTCTTTTCTCATTATTCTACCTAACTGCAGGTCCATTTCACGTATAACTTTCATTCTGTTTTGGCTAAATATGGTCGGAAATGTTGCGCTAAAGTTCAAAATTTAAAGTCATTTCGCGTTTAATAACAGTACAAATTTTGCTAAATATATTGAATCTCTCTCTATACGGCATACTATCGCGTTGTGCGAGCCTGTCTCGTTCTCATTTTAAGCTTAATAAGCCTTAGCCGTAGTTCAGGCGAGCAGTAATGGATACCTCAAACAGACCGACTTCTGACACATTTTACAAAAAAGCTAATGTTAACGTCAGTTTCCTCACTCGAAAGCGATTTCAGTGACGGGCGAGCCCAGGATTCGAACCCCTCACATACTGATTTGCGGTCGAATATCGTACCGACATCGCCACTGGCTCTAGCCTGTCTATGTGTTATATTGTGGAGTCTGAGCTATTTTAATTTCGCGATTTCACGATTTCTCTAAGAGAATTCTCTCTAACGCTTTTAAAATATAAATACAATACGATAAAATACAATACGACACAATACAATACGATACAATACAATACGATAAAATACAATACGACACAATTCAATATAGTGCAATGAAAATTTAACGTTCGGTTCCTCACTGGAAGGTCAGCAGAGTTGCAGGGACATCCCAAGCGTTGAACGTCCCACTAATATCCTCATCTGATATCTACACTCCTAATATTGCCTGACATCTACACTCCTGACATCCACACTCCTGACATCTACACTCTTGACATCCACACTCCTGACATCTACACTCCTGACATCCACACTCTTGACATCCACACTCCTGACATCTACAATCCTGACATCCACACTCCTGATATCCACACTCTTGACATCCACACTCCTGACATCTACACTCCTGACATCCACACTCCTGACATCCACACTCCTGACATCCACACTCCTGACATCCACACTCCTGACATCTACACTCCTGACATCTACACTCCTGACATCTACACTCCTGACATATACACTCCTGACATCTACACTCCTGACATCCACACTCCTGACATCTACACTCCTGACATATACACTTCTGACTTCAACATTCCTGCTTCTTTGTGTTCATGGTTAAAGTTAGGTTCAATTGACCAGCTTTGCTATCATTCAAATACTTTAGGGTGATCCAGGTTTTGGCATAGGACAGCCAGGTCCTCCGGGACCTTCGGGTCCCAGTGGTCCTGATGGAGAGAAAGGATTCAAGGGCGATTCCTTCCCAGGTGGAGAGGGTCTGAAAGGTCAAAAGGTATGTCTTCTATTCTATTTGTTTAAGCAGCATTTGTGGTTGTAATTATTGGCGAATAAAATACAGTAGCAAAAATAATGAAACTAAAGTTTAAATGACATCAATTTTAATTTCATGATCAAGGCAATTTAAAATATTAAAGGAATATTGAGTTAGTTTCATCCAGTATATAATAGTTTATTTATTTTATTTAATACTTTTATTAAGCTCTACACGTAGATATGGTCACTATGTCTGTCTAGACTTCGTCAATATTTGATACTGAGCTACGGGACTTGTCGTTGAGTTCTTTGTGTAGACATATTAACTTAGTAACATATCTGCTACACGTCAGTGTTCCTTATTCCTCTTTGAACTACATCAGACAGAATGTCTTACGTCTCGCTCAATCACTTTAACAATATCTCTCTCTCTCTATCCATCTCTATTTCTTTCTCCATCTCTCTTCAGCTCTGTCTCTCTTTAGCTCTATCTCTTTACGTCTCTATCACTCTCCATCTCTATCTCTCTCACACTCTATCTCTTTGACATTCTATCTCTCTCCATTACTATATCTCCCTCTCTGTCTCTCTCCATATCTAAATCTCCATCTCAATCGCTCTCCATCTCTCTCCCTTTCTCCCGCTCTCTACTAGTATTGTACTAAATTACAGATTTTATAAATGTGAGATACAGTTTACAGTTCATGGCACTAACCTATAATCAAAATCCCTTATAAAAGCTGGTCTTCATCATTAACTATAAACTATACATTTGTTCGAAATATACCATTTTTGAGAAGGTTTTTCAACCGTGTCTAGATGCTGTTTAAATGCAGTGATCTCCCCGTGACTGACATGCTTTATGGCAAAACACTAACGCTACACCAGTAACATTAATCTACCCTGACCATGTTTATTCACCGGACTGGCTTTAGTTTAGGACCTTACTTCTCAGCACATTTCTTTTGCAGATTGGTCTTGGTGAATTGGTCTGTAGTGATGTGTGCTGTGTGGACGTCCCTAACATCATCCCTGGATGAGGAAACGGACGTTGAACCTTTACTATTATTATTAATTGTGCATGCACTATTTATCTGTTTGTTTAACAGGGAGATCCAGGTAGGGACGGACAGCCGGGACAACCAGTGAGTGCTGATTTACAACATTTATGTGATATTAGTTAAACATAATTAGGGTGTCATTTCACTTTGGATTTTTTATACAAAAGTTGTGCATCTTTTATTAATTCTGTTTGATTAATTCTAGTTTTAAAACCTTGTATATATGTGTGTTCAATTTAGCGATAAGTAGATATTGACGAGCATTACGTAATAAATAGTACTATTAATAATATTACTAGTAATAATTACTATTATTAAACAACAAGTTGCCATTTATAAGCAGATAGAAATTTATAAGCAGATAGAAATTTATAAGCAGATAGAAATTTATAAGCAGATAGAAATTTATAAGCAGATAGAAATTTATAAGCAGATAGAAATTTATAAGCAGATAGAAATTTATAAGCAGATAGAAATTTAGAAGCAGATAGAAAATTAGAAGCAGATAGAAATTTAGAAGCAGATATTGATTAGCAATAGTAAGAAGAAAAAAGCCAAATAAGACAAATATGAATATAAGCTTTGGCCTAATCATTGTATTTTTTATATAATTATTGCTAATATAATTAGCAATAATTATATCAAAAAGTTACGTAAACTCTAGTCTAGGTTTAGTTCAGTGAAAGATTCTATACGATGGAGATATACTAATGAAGGTACCTTTGTTGTCGTCGTTTAATACTATCATTCTATGCTTAATGATAATTCCTTCTTTGCCAATTCGTAGCCTAAATTAGCATTGCGTACAAACTGCTTAGTATTTAGACATATAAAGTTAGTCTGTTACAAATTAATGTCTCAACAATAGAGTTAGGGTAATTCCGAGAAAAGCTATTTTACTATTTCTAATTCCTGTGTTATGACACATGTTTCATAACTTAATCTTTGTATAATGGAAGCATTTTCATATATGTCCACCTATTCACTCATTTAATAATTTTTTCAAACGTTTAAAGTCTTAATCCAGTTCTTCTTCGTCTGTTTTGCAGGGTAACGCAGGCAGGAATGGTCAACCAGGTCCTGAAGGCGACCCTGGAGTACCTGGCTTCTTTGTGAGTTATCTGTTACTAGAAAATCAACTTCTTTTTGCTAATTTATTATGTTAATTAGTTTTAAAATTAATAAATAACATTTAGTTAATTAGTTATCAAATTAATAGATACAATTAAGTTAATTAGTTATCAAATTAATAGACACAGTTTAGTAAATGTACTAATATAAATAAAAGTCTTATAAAGTTACCCAGATTTCATTTACTTTTACAGAAAGTTTGGTGTAGTCCCAGTACAGTCACTGAAAACATGTATTTTCTTTCTTATGTCTTACTTTCTCTGAATACTTTCTTTGAATACTTTCTCTGAATACTTTCTTTGAATACTTTCTCTGAATACTTTCTCTAAATACTTTCTCTAAATACTTTCTCTGAATACTTTCTCTGAATACTTTCTCTAAATACTTTCTCTGAATACTTTCTCTGAATACTTTCTCTGAATACTTTCTCTAAATACTTTCTCTAAATACTTTCTCTAAATACTTTCTCTAAATACTTTCTCTAAATACTTTTCTCTGAATACTTTCTCTAAATACTTTCTCTGAATACTTTCTCTAAATACTTTTTCTAAATACTTATTTTAATACTTTCTCTGAATACTTCTTTCTGACTACTTTCTCTGAATTCTTGGCTAAAATTCTGAGGCTGCATGTGTTCTATAGAAATTCTAAAACGTCCAGACTTCCAGGATCCACATCTCCTGCTGCCATTCTGCATGAAGTGTTTAGTTAGTAGGAGGAAATTTACACTATGTCAGTATTGATATCCACCGTAATTTTTACAGCTTTCTATGTAACAAATATTCTGATATTCTATTGTGTTGTGTAATATAATTTTATAGTAAGATATTGCTGGCTTTTTAACATTAGTTTTATTGTTGTACGCTGGCAATTTTATGAAAACCTTTGACCCATTGAATAAATCCAAATTGATGTTTTAAATATAAATTTAGTAGTCTCTAGTTTACTGCAAGAACATATATAGTACATGAGTAATATTTTAATTTTATATTATAATAAATATGAGTTGACAGAAAAATTTCATCAGGGAATGACGACCCTGTCCAGTAAATGTTAGTCGAAGCTGAGGAAGGCATTGGGACCCACCTCTTCATAAGCAGAATTCCGCAAGAATAATGGTATATCAAAAGGAATGTTATACTGTAGATAATTTAAAGATGCACTCGTATGTGGACATGAAGAGGAAAACGAAAGATAGAGATGAGTGGAGGCGTTATATACCATGGACCTGCAAGTGGGCAGTGCACTGAGAGAGAGAGAGTTTACAATAAATTAAATTTTGTATTTAATTCAGATAATTCAATACTAAATTAATTCTACGATAATAGTGACTGGTTTACTACACGAGCAATATAATTCTACAACCCGTAGAGTACGCGTGATAATATACTAAATCTTTTTGATTATAAATTTAATAATTTAGATAGGTAGTTTGCTATTAATTAGAGTAATTAAAATAATTGTTAAGTTATTATTTCATATTTTACTTATTTACGATTCATTTGATGCTATTTGATGTTTCATTCATTGACTATGGCCTATTGTAAATATTATAATATTTGCTTGAATTGTACATTTTCATTGAATATTAGACAATATGCTTTTTAATTGTTTGTTGGGATTCTAATTAAAGAAATTGCATAGGAACTCTAAATGAGTCTGTTGATGTTTTTCACTTTAATTTCACATTTAATTTACTCTGAATATTTTAAATTTGAGATAAATTTCAATAAGTTTATTGAATGGGCAGAGTGGCATCGAAATATTATGCATCTGTCAGAGTGAATGATAAAGTAAAATTGATAAATTAGCGATATCAGTGTTTTTTTCTAACTGCATTATGAGAACGACTGTGCATTAACACCAAATAGAACTTCAGCAAAAACAAGTCAACTACCAACCCTTGGCAGCATATTAAGAACTTCTGGCAGTTGACTATTTTCAAGAACATCAGCTCTGTAAAGAGCGCATAGAGAACTCATATTTGCTAATATTAGGGTTGAGAAAAGTTACTTTCGTCTAGATATAATATGATATATGTAGGGAACCCCGGGTTCACCGGGTCCTCAGGGACTCAAAGGTCTCCCTGGCGCAGGTAGAGAAGGTTCCAAAGGGGAACCGGGTCCTATTGGGTATCCAGGTCCGCCTGGACCCCCTGGTTCAGGAGCATTGGATAACAATAACAAGGGACCGCCAGGTTTACCAGGAACTAGGGGAGATAAGGTTGGTCCCTTCGACGAAGCCACCAACCCCCCACTTCCAGCTCTCACCCCCTCAGCTTGAATGTTGTCAGTGTGGCATGCTTATCTGTTCTTGTTGCGTATGCATGCCACCTTCTAACCTGCTTCTGTCTTTTTAACGATTGTGCTTACTTTTAGGGGACACCGGGTCCACAGGGTGAGCAAGGCCCCAAGGGTAGCATGGGTGTAGGCATTATGGGTTCTCCAGGTGATATGGGGTTACCGGGGCCCCAAGGCCCCCCTGGGCCTCCCGGTTCGGGCCAATTCGCCCTTGGAAAAGGCTCAGCGTACATAGGCCCACCTGGATTGCCTGGTACGAGGGGCGATAAGGTTTGTGCTTATTTGTGCCCTACTGTTTTATTGATTTGTGCCTTTTTGCAGTCCTGGGTTGCCAAAGTTGTAAACACTGGACTAAAACGACAAACTGTATGGTGGCAGAAGCAGTTATGACTTTAGGTAGTCGTAGCTTAGGTATATATCACTCATTTGTGCTCAGTCGAGCGGCAGGTCCAATGCACATATTCCTACTCGAAATCTTGCAGTTCGCGCGACGAAAATCAATTATATTATTATCGGTCATTGAATGAGAGTACAAACAATATATTGTTTGGGGATCGCATTAATTTTCTCCATTCCTGCGTAGTCACCTCTAACGACATGTGCAATATACGATTAGTTTATTCTGCTGCCATCTGGACACTATTCATGTAGCCCTGCACGATTTGCACTCACAGTCTCTAGTATAAGTATAATCGTGTGTGGCTTAGTTACTGCAACTCTCACTGTCTTTATTTTGTATGTTGCTCAAATTCCTCTGGCTATTATTTATATCTCTGAGGAATTTGGTAACAATTGTAGCTTTCAATGTTTCTGCTTTTTACGCCGGATTTATTTGATCCAATATGTTGTCGTTTTAGTAGCCTTAAGTTCTTTTATTTTATGTGTAGATATGTAATATCCTTGATTGTCGTGATTTAGTAGAAGAATTTTGTGTAGATATATAATATCCCTTTAAATCTGTTGTGGGTTGCTTAGTTGTTTTATGTTTAGATAAGCATTGATTCGTTGTTAAGTATTTGTACTTTAAACTATAATTAGCGGGAACAGTTAGTTTATATATCATGTAAATCGGAATTTACATAGATATACTTACATAGGCATAGATATCGGCATTTACATAGAAACTAAGATATATTAACGTTGTCGTAGTTGATTCAAGGTTTTATTCTACAAAAATTGAGTGATATTTTGTAATGTCAATCACGGACATATTTGTTAATTCCAATCATAACTTCGATATCCATTTTCCAATTTTCATATGATTAATAAATTAATAGTTTTTATAGTAACTCTTATATTTAACTATTTTAATCTTAGATTTAATAAGACATAGGCTATTCGCTGTATTTTCTAAGCTAGCACTCATGTTTTGATTTCTATTTTGACTTTATACAATATTTTTAATTATATTAGTTGAGGGATTTAGGCTAACAGTACGATAGATCGAACGTATTGACCAGGGCGCTGTGATATGATAAAAACTTTGGTATTTTTTCACTGAAGATGATAAAATATTTCATAATATCATGATTCATACCTCAGATATTATTGCTATGCTCTTTCTGTGCCTAAGGCAAACTTAAGATTTTGTAAATTTTTTGTAGCTAAACTTCATGTGATAGGATGATCTCGTATGTACTGCTTGATGAGCGCCAGTCAGAGTTTATATATTTATGTTGAACCTGTCAATTGACTAAAACCACTAAAAACTGATGCTACTCATTTCATCCTACTACTAAAGACATGAATTAATTATTTTGAAGTTTAAGGAATTTTCGAGCCTTTTAAGGCATTTATGGTGTTTTAGGACGCCTTTTGTGGGAGGGATACATCACTTTCGAGTCAGGAAACTGACGTTAACATCGGCTTTACAGTTGTTAAATGGATCAACCCGTAATTTATTTAAGACTACTTACTATGCAGTTTTGATGAGAAATCTCATGTAGAGGGGAAGATGGACCAGATGGATTCACGATAGAACTCTAAATCCGCTAAATTATGTATTTTCGATGAAATATCCATTTGAGTAATAATTTTATTTATTATGTTACTTAAATGATTTAATCATTGCACACAATAGAAACTAGAAAAGTCTCACACAATGCAATAATTCGCATGAAATGAACAGGACACAATAACAATAATAATATAGGCTTAACGTCTGTTTCCTCATACAAGGATGATGTCAGGGACGTCCCCATCACATGTCACTACAAATCGGTTTCCCAAACGATATGTAAAAAATATGTGCTGAAGAGAAAGAAAAAGCTCCTATACGGTGCCGGTCCGGTGATAAAGAAAGCTGTCTGGCATGATGAAAAATCTATGGCGGGAAGAGATGTGTTTTAAGCTTACAAAGGAAAGTGAACGTAGTAGAACATGAGCGAGAACATGAGTTGAACATCAGAATGCAGAGAATTCCAAATAGTAGGAGCTGAAAAAGATAGAGAACGTCTACCTAAGGATGTGAGAATATTAGGAAGTTTGAGCAGTTTGGCATCGAAAGAACGAATCTTACGAGAGGGTTGATATTGGATTAGGAGATCGGAAAGATATGAAGGTTTACCATCGGTGTTTTTAAGGTTATAAAGCGAGTTTATAGTTAATTCTTTGAACCATAGGAAGCCAATGAAGATTATTAAGTAAGGAACTAGAGGTGGCCTGAAGCCTTAAGGATCGACATACAACACGTGCTAGAGAATTCTGAACGCGTTGCAAATGCATGAGAGAATAAGAAGGTATGCCATACAGCAGTTAGTTACAGTAGTCAAGTTTGAATGAACTATTGGAGAAGTGGGATTATTGTGATGCCCTCGTTATCTACTATCGAAGTGCGGTTCTAACTAATTAACTCCAGTAGGCCTAATGTTGTCAAATATATGGTTTACATGTAATTAAACATTTATATTAAAACTGTGTTATATCTTTAGCAACACCAATTATAATGCTACACGATATATTCACAATGGGGTAAATACTCAATAGGCTGTTTGTATCGTACGATATCGAATTTTCTTTACGGGGCTTCGAACATATCAGCCCCTGTTTGATGGGTGGAAAGATAAAAGTGGTCTAATATCATTCAAAGATAATTAAATTAATAAGCAGACGAAAAATGAAAACTTAAGAATTTGACTTGCAATTAATCACAAGAGCGCGATACTGAGATTGGATTTAGAAAAAGGTAACCGATTTTTGTGATAAAGGAAAACCTTAGATATTGAACTTTTTTGGGTTAACTGCTTTTTGCTTATAAGTTTGTAATACAATAGGTAACACTAAGTATTTGTTAAAGTTTTGTTAACTGAGATAAATTTAATCTCTGTTCTAAACTGTTTTGCAGGAGATGGAACAATTTATCTTTCCGCTAAAGAATAAGTGACAACATGCATAATACTATTTATAGCAATGCATCAAAATTAGGTACTACTATCGTCCATGACTAAATCGAGCACACTTGTGCTTTATAATGCGATACTTCCAGTCATTTGAAATCAGAAAAGCAGCTCAACTAATTTTTACGCGATTAGTAAAAACTATGTCACTAATTTTTATTTAAATATGAACAATTATGCTAGTATATTTATGAATATTTAACGATGTATTGCTTCACTAAGAATATTATAACTTCTTAAAATTGTTTTAAAAAATAATTCCAATTAGTTTAATTGTAAGCAGTCTTGGAGAATACCTTGCTGGCTCAGATACAAAACTTTTCATCTCTAGCGGGTATCAACTATTCTCAAATGATCTGAAGTTTGAATCCATGGCGACTAATTCCAATGCAAATACGTTATTTATTCGTCTATACCCTTCACGAAATCCTTGTGTTATATTTACAGGGAGAGCCAGGAGACAAGGGTCCAGTGGGCTATCCCGGCACTGATGGTCAACCGGTTAGTAAAATTACGGTTTTATTCTTTTCCCCGTGTTGTGTCCGGATTGCTTGAAGAATAGGCCAACCGTGTAAATATGCACGTGTCGTAGAAGGCTGCAAAAAATTAGATCCACACCGACGTCAGAAAGGGCATTTGGCTGGTGAACGCAATGGCTCCAGAAATTGTTGCAAAAACTTAAACGAATGGAAAATAGTCTTTTCGTTTCCCGACCCTGGTTAAACTGGGATTTTAGGGAGGATGATGATGATGATGATTCTTATCTAGAGATAAATTATAGATTTATTTAAGCAAATTACCCGCTGAAGATTTAGATGAAAAGCGCAAATATTGAGCTCTTTCTGCAATATGAAATTCTATAAACTACATGGAACTGTAGAGGCACTGCTAAATGCCGAAATTTAATTATAAGAACCGACCTTTTTAGTAATATTTTCCATCCTGTGACCCTGAGTTACAGGCAACTCTTAAACCGCTGTACCGTTATGATCACTATTATTTAGTGAATTTCAAACGTATAATACAAATTAATACGTATAATACTTTCGTTGCTTTTTGTACTTAACTTATCAATTGGTTTGACTTCGGTGCACGATGCTGTTATTTATGACATTAGCGATACATGTTATTTATGACATTTGATTTGTAGTGACCTGCGATGGGGGACGTCCCTGACATCGTCCTTGCATGAAGAAACGACGTTAAACCTTTATTATTATTATTATTATTATTATTATTATTATTATTGTATGTTGCTATTTTATGTTTGATTGTATAGGGAATTCCGGGATCGTTTGGAATGAAGGGAGAGAAGGGACTACCTGGCTTAGCTGGAGATAGAGTGAGTTACTTGACTAGTTTAAGCTTTCAATCAATTAATCAATCAATAAGATTTCAACGTCCGGTTCCTCGCCATAAGGCAATGTCAGGGACTTCAAAGTTATTATACTTGAATCCATTAGCTATGTCAACTATTTCTTCATATGAAAGTCTAGATATGATTTTTCAATGATCTTCCTGTATGAAATCTAGCACTTTTAATGCAAACGTCTAAACCCCTAGTCTAAACCGCGCACGTTAAATCTGGAGAAGTCTTTTAGCTTTGAGCTTGTTGTATGAAAGTGTTTAACTATTTGTAGTGGCTATTCTGTAAAGCTTAGTTTGAAATTAAGAAATTAAAACAGTAACATGTTTTCGCTCCTTTATCGATTTTAGAGGAACGTAAACAGAAAATCCAGACTTTGTTCGGCTATATACTAGCGAAAATCGGGAATGAAATCGAAAAGGCTGATAAATATAATTAAATTTTCTAAAAGCGATTATATTTTGTAACAGTCTGTTTAGGTCTATGAATCGATTAGGATTGAACTATGGTGAGGTTGATTAATCGATTAGGATTGAACTATAACTGATCGTTAGAGTTCTATCATAATCGATTAATCGATTAACATAAAACTATGGCTTAGATCTATGAATCGATTAGGATTGAACTATAGCTTATGTATCGATTAGAATAGAACTTTAACTGATCGTTAGAGTTCTATCATAATCGATTAAAAAGGTGGTAAAGCTAAGGTTAACGTCAGTTTCCTCACTCGAAAGCGATGTCAGTGACGGGCGAGCCCAGGATTTGAACCCACATCTACTGATCCGCGGTCGAGTATCTTACCGACTTCGCCATTGGCTCCAGCCAGTGGATTAGGATTAAACTATGACTGAGATCTATGAATCGATTAGGATTGAACTATGGCTGATGCATTGATTGGTTGTTCCAGGGTCATCAAGGACCCCCAGGACTCGCTGGACAAACTGGAGCAAAGGTTAGAAAGGATTAGATTATCATTGTCATTATTAACATTATTAACATAGTCATTATTGTACTCGCCGAAATGCATCTGTTAACTAACTAATAAATTGCAATTTATAGCAATTAACAGTATATATTGCACGGTTGAATGGCCGATTGGATGACACTCTTTCCTGAGAGTAGGATGCCGTCGATTTGAATCTTAGCCGTATTGTCTCTGACAAGCTATCTTTCGTTACAGAAACAGACGCTAAACTCAATGTCTCAATAGCGTAGGGGTAACATCATGAAGTTTTAAATGATAGATCCTGAGGTGAATTGAACCCTCGTGGGTTAGATTCCCGGTCGCGCTGATTTGAGATTAAAATCTCGGACAATCACTGGACTGGTTATACGGAAAATGGTCTCAATTGCCTAACGGTTAAAGCATGTGGTATTAAAAGTGAGAGATATCAACGTAGTTGATCATTTCACTATAATGCGTGTTTACTTTAAACTTAGCTATACATCTTTTATACAAAGCTACAGCTGTAATATTGCTTACATTTTCCATTATTACATGTGACTATAAAGCGTGGAACTTTACAAGCGATAAAACTAATTCTATACTTCTGTGTGCTATATTATATCGTGATAACAGGGCGAGAGAGGAAACGATGGATTCCCAGGAACTCCAGGCCTAGAAGGACAGAAGGGTGACAGAGGATTCCCTGGGCGCCCAGGACCACGCGGTCTACCAGGGGTGCTCACCAAGGTCTCTTCTTTATTATTACTATAATATTATTACAAATTATTATTTGTTATTATTATTATTATTTTTAATTTAATTTTTTTACCCCGGTGTAAAGAACCTGAGGTTTGATAAAAACGATTCAAGCAATACGTGCTGAATCACCGCACGGTTACTCGAGGTCATCAATCGGCTTAAAAGATTTGCGGAAGCAGACTGCATTAAATATTTTAATCATGAAACGCCTTTGCCGAAGAGAGGAGGCTTCTGGCTTATCGCTGGTTTGCTCTGTAATTAGTCTGCTTATGTCATTAATGAAGTCAGCTCCATCGGGATTCATGGGGCCCATGGTTTCAATGGCCACCGGAGCAACTTCATACCCTAAGGACGCATGACTACTACTATTAATATTATTGTTATTATTATTATTAATTTTTATCGTTGTGGTTGCTGTTACTATTATTATTATATTAACAAGTAAAACTAATATAGTAGCGTCTTGTCCAAAATTGGTCTTCCAGATTGCTTTACTGTCATGGATGACAGTAAATGTAGCAATTTAATTGTATATTATTAACTATATTGTACTGCATTTCATATTAATTTATTTATTAGTATTCTCTCTGTGGATCACTGAGAACTAAGAAATAAAAGCTAATCCGATGAGCTAGAAATATAATTTATTACAACTTGCACTTAGCAATATTCTTACATTTTATGGATATATATATATATATATATATATATATACAGGGTGAGTAAAAAAAAGATTACACCTGCAAAAAGTTTAAATATCGCAGGCTATTGTTAATATTTTCCAATAAAACTTTTATCAGTTACAAAAGAACTAATGTCGGATGGGATGGCCAATTTTCATCCATTTTGGTACATAGATTGGCCAGTTATGCAAGTTTCAACAGAGCAACCCCCCATTTTTACCTAAAAATGGCGTTTGCTACAACGGTAAGGGCAGATTGCACTGCATTGACGAGAAGATAAAGGTGAACTCGCAGTATTACGTCAATACTTTGCTCCCGTAGCTGCTTGATGATTGCTATGCTCTTCTGCCAAATGATTTCATCTTTCAGCAGAATGGTGCTCCGGCTCATGCATCTCGTCATGCACAGGAATGGATCAGCGAGAGAAACCCGGATTTCATTAAGAAGAATGAATGGCCTCCAAACTCTCCCGATCTAAATCCTTTGGATTACTATGTCTGGGGAACCATGCTGCATCTCTATCCGAAACACCAGCTGAAGCCTAAAAACAAGACAGAACTGCAGGAAGTGCTACAATCAATCTGGGAGAGAGTGCCTCAAGCTGGAATCAACAAGGCTGTCCTAGAGTTCCGAAAGCGACTGCAGTCCTGCGTAGCAGTGGGAGGAAAGCATATCAAATAGGCAGCAATGCTAGCAGATACATCTGGTTCTTTCTGAAACACTACAACGGTCCTTTTCAGGGCCAAATAAAAATAAAATTAAATATAATTTATATTTATAGTACACTGAAAAATGGGGGTTGCTCTGCTGAAACTTGCATAACTGGCCAATTAATTTACCAAAATGGTTGAAAATTGGCCACCCCATCAGAAATTAGTTCTTTAGTAATTGGTAAACGTTTCATTGGAAAATAGTGTCAATAGCCTGAGATATGCAAACTTTTTGCAGGTGTAATAATATTTTTACTCACCCTGTATATATATATATATATATATATATATATATATATATATATATATATATATATATATATATATATATATCATATTATGGAAGACAATTAGTAATCGGATTTTTACACGTAGTAGCTACCTCACAAATTGTGTGATCTTTTTGAAAACCTTCTTCATTTTTCGTTGCAATATTTGTATTTACCATTATTTGTGACGAGGTAAACGAATAACAGTTTAAACTCTCTCTCATATTATAGAATTTAGTGTACAATGTTAATCAAATTGCCATGTAATAAATACCCAACAGTTTAATCCATACAGAGTTGATTCCATTTTCTTTTTACCGGTCCTATTTACATGTACGTTCGAGATTTTACTCTCTAATCAGCTCACCAGGTTATCGAACCCACGAGAATTGAATTCACTTTATTGGTCATTCGTTGAAAGTTTTTTTTAATCGTTTAGTATCGTTTATTTGTTCACCACGGCACAGATTATACAAACTATAGGAAAGTGCATGTAGTTAGATAAACAAATAACAATACGAAAGAGGATACCATAAAAGAGCCATAGCTCTGTTCGGTAATACCATAATTAGCAGCTATAGCAGAGTCCACTTAAGTGTGAAATACAAAAATTTCTATTACATTACTAATAACAATAAAACCGTTGGTAACCATACAATTGAACATTTTCAAATTAGGAAATGGCCAGACACTGTGCAAACAAAGTTCACGATGCTACTTGTCGCTCTACAGACTGAGCTGTTAAAACTTTGCAGGGTAACGGCCCCACGGACTGTCGCCCAGGTCCCACCGGTGAGAAGGGAGACCCGGGCGATGCGGGACTGGACGGTCAGCCCGGGGAACCGGGTGATCGAGGCTTCCCAGGCAACCCCGGGATCAAGGGTCTGAGGGGCCCCCCGGGTCGTGAGGGTACGGACAGCGTGTCAGGACGTAAGGGCGAGCAGGGACTTCCAGGTACATAGCCTAAACTTAGCAATACCCTCACTAATAGCCTACTAGACCTAAATAGCCTACTCACTAACAGACTACTTAAGAAGGTAAAATAGGCTGCTCTGGTGTCCACAAAGTGATGTTATACAGAGAAAAGAAGAAGAATAATAGACTACTTAGTATAGTTTATGTTTTTCTGTCTCGTAGCCAAGCTATAGCTATAGAGCGAGTACAGTATTTGAACCTTAAATCTACTAATCACAAATCCACAGTTAGATAATAATAATAACAATGATGACAACAATTAGAGTGCTACAGTCATCGATGACAACATCGAGCACTATTGAGTCAAAATCAAGACGGCGAGCAAAAAGAGGGTCTAAAAACGGTGCAAATTATAAAATCCAGGAAATCAGTATAAAGTACCCTACCGATCATGCTACCGGCTCTGACAGTTTACACAGGAAGTCAGCCTTCTCTTGTATTGTCAAAACAAGCTAAAATTATAAATGAGCTGAGCCGGTGGCTTGTTGACAATTTGCTCGACAGCGGATCAGTAGTTGCAGGGTTCAAATCCAGTGCTTTCCCCGTCACTAACGTCCTATTCGAGCTGTAAACTGGCGTTAAACATGGCCATAGCCTTATGCATCGATATTTATGATTTGTTTTTTAAGCAAAATTGTCTCCATAAAGCTACTACTGTGATTGGCCTGATGAAGGTTGATGCTGTCATGAACTATGATTATATTATAATCCTTTATTCTTGTTAGTCACACAAAACAGCAGTTTTTAATGTAGAAAATTATTTTTCTCTATCATAATTAATTTAAATTATTATGTACTTAAATATAACTTAATTTGTCCTGTTTTAGATCATAACTTAAGTATTGTAGGTTTCAGTTGATAAATGTTACTTTATTGTAATTGTACATTTATATATAGTTTCAAAACTAATTTCGTTTCTAGTACATTTAAATCTAGTTTCCTCTCTTAATGATATATATTTGGCATATTACTAATTATGACGATGAGTTGTCCATTCAGTCGAAGCCGACTCTTGGACACTTTATCTGTCTCCATGTATCACGATTTCTTACCGTCTCCCTCAAATCTGCTATGCTGGTGTTGAGGTCAAATTCTACAGTATCAAGCCAACGCGTTCTTTGACGACCTTTCCTCCTTTTTCCACTGACATGTCCTAGCATAATTGATTTCTCAATTGAACTCGCTCGCGTGACATGTCCAAAGTATGACAACCTTTGCTTTGTGATCTTCCCTTCAAGAGAAATACTTGGTTTTATGCGATCTAGCACATTTCTATTGTTAACTTTAGCTGTCCACGGGACTCGTAACTAATTAACCTAAACATTAATCTACTAGTCTCTAAAATGCTTTTAAATTTTAACAATTTTAATTTGTACATTTGTATTTTCTTTCGTTATCGCACGATAGAGTGAAATGATCATATCTCATGATATCTATCACTTTTAATTCCTTTACGTTTAACAATTAAACAGTTCAGTCAATGCCAAGGTGACAATCCAGTTAATGTCCGAGATTTTACTCTCTGATCGGATCTATAGGGAATTGATCGCAGGACCCCAGTAACAGCTACTTAAAATATGATGAAGTTACTACACTGCACACTTACGCATTGATCTATTTATGCTCTTTGATGCAATTTATTTTGCTGAACTGCTTGGTACGGACATTCAAGAAGATGATGATTATACTTCTTGTATACTTGAGATATTTTTAAACATGTATGTTACATAATTTAATTTAAAAAATTTCGATTTTGCACAGCAAATACATAATGTAATGTAAATAATTAGATACCACATAATTGCAAAATCAGGGTTAACCCAAGGCACTAGGCACTTATAGGGACCCACATCAAGTCACATATACATATATACATACTTACACATATATACAGCGATATAGGTCTGTAGTTGCTTGGACTAGAGGAAGGCCCTTTTTTAAAAATGGGTATAGTGATTGCAGTTTTCCATAGGTTTGGGATAATGGCTGTTTGCATTATCATATTGAAGAGGACTGAAAGTGGGTAGAGTAATGGCAAGGATAACTGTTTAAAGATCACCATTGGAATGTTATCTGGACCTGGCGAGCCATGCGCTTTTACTCCCTGGATTGCATCGTAAACTGCATATGTATCAAAGTAAATAGTACATAGAGAAGGAGCGGTAGATGTAATTACATGTATATACCCCCAATTGCATTCATTAGATGTCGTATTTGTGATTGAAGCAGGGATAATATTATTGTCTACTGTTCCTACACGGGCAAAACATTTTCTGAGAATCTCCGCCTTGTCAAAATCTTCAGTGAAAAGTTCGCCATTTTGACCTAGTAACGGAGCTACACCAGATTTGGGGCTTAATCTTGAATTAAAGTACTTGTACAATTTAGCAAGACTGCCGGAATTTAGCGATTTTAATTTCTTTTCTGTAAGTATCTTGAACTAGGGCTCGGTCAAGGTCAGCTGTTACATTAAAGTAAGCCTGCTGGGCTGCTTCAGTATTGTCAAAGCGCATGGCCCGCCATAACTTTTTCCTTTTAAGTCGAATTTTACGTACAGTTTTGTCGCATAAAATTCGCTTTGAATTTGATATTCTGCACTTTGGGACATGAATTTTCATCCCATCTAGAATGGCTGTCATAATTATGGATAGGTAATCTTCTGCATTAGTGCAATTAGAAAATACGTTATTCCAATTTATAAAATTTAGATGGTTATGCATGGAACCCCAATCTGCAGAATTCCAGAGATACTTGATTTCGTTGCTACTAGGATAAGACGAAAACTCCGCATTGATAGCAATGGAGAATGTGATAGTATCGTGATCACTATTGAGAAATGGAGGACCAACAATACACGTAGGCATCATTAATGGATCATTTACAAGAAATAGATCGAGAGTTTTAGTCCCTCTTGTAGACTCCTCGATAAGTTGCAGCAATCCATAATCACTTAAAAAATTTGCAAAACATAAATATTTATGCTTGTTTGGGTAAAAATAGTCAGGCCAAATAAAATTAGGTAAGTTAAAATCGCCTACAGTAATGAACATATTTGCATCGTCACATATTCCCTTTAGGCAATCTAATGCATTATTAAAGTATTCATTACTAATGGCCGGCGGAAAATAGCAACATACTAACGTAAACGGAGAAACATTGTTAAATAAGATATTACATGCAACTATCTCGACCATGTCATTAAGCACATAACTAGTCATAACTTGAGAAGAGTTTAAGCTGAGGCTAATGAAAATACACACTCCTCCTCCGGTTTGGGACATTTTACGGTCACACCTATAAATTTTATAACGGCTTTCAGGATCTAATAGATAGACCATCACTGACAGTATCATTCAGCCAGGATTCAGAAAGACATATAACCTGATATTCATAGCTATATAATAAATCATACAGAGCATGCAACTTATTTGTTAAACTTCTGGCATTAGTGGATGGTACAAGTTGAAGAGTGTCCGGGATATGACGTGTGTCCGGGATTTGTTCACTAGAGGGGATAGCGGCTGTAGACACAACGGTAGAGTAGGATACAGTAGGCATGGTTCCGGAGTTAGTCGTTATGGAATTAGAGGCGGTACTGGGAGGGATGAGAGAGAGGCACTGGGGTTGAGCAGAGTGGGGCCCACCTTGTGTACGTACGCTACTTGCGACTTGAGATGGGCGGACGTAGTTAGTTGCACCGTCATTTCTATTTCCATTCGGAACTCTAGCTATATTCTTCCTGGAAACACGCTTCTCATATTCATCTTTAGCTTGTTGTTTTGTCAAGTCTGGATTAATAAATATGTTAAGTCCGGCAAATAACTTCTATCCGATTTCCTCTTCTTGATTGAGGCTGAAATGAGCAGGGCGGCGTCATGCTCAGTTGAGAATCGAACTAGAAGTTTTCTGTTCTTGTTTAGTTGTGGCTTACCAAGTCTAGTTACTGAAAGGAGATAAACTCACAGCTGATAGATGATCGTTGATAAAGCTGGCCACAACATCAGCGTCGTTTCTCTCTGGGTTCTCGCATAGCCCGGAAAAAATGACGTTCTTCTTTCTTTTGTTTATTTCAGTGATGAGCCCATGACAAGTTGGACCATCTCAGGCTTAGATACTGGTTTGACGGGAGGATTTCTGGAGTTAGTATTAGTGCCTGTGCCGTTTGTAGATTGAGTTGCCAAAACGGTTGCCTGTTGACACGGCACAGCAGCTTGTTCGGAAGAGATAGCAGGAAATTGAGTATTAGAATCAGAAACAGCCTGGTTAACGTAGATTCTAAGTGTCTGGATGGTATCACGTAATTCTTAATTTCTTTCTGCAAAAACGAGAACTTGTCATCACTTGCTATCCTGCAAGCGATGCACTACCAACCCATAAGGTCGGCAAATTTCAGAGCAGATGTCGTGAGATCTTCAGGAATATCACAACATGCAAGATGATAATGATGTTCGCATGTACGACAGTACAGCGCTGTAGTGATATCAGAGGGGTCGCCGCAGAAAACGCATTCATTACCTTCAGATTCACTGTTAGCACTAGGAAGAGACGGTTTAGTTATTTTAAAAGGAATGTCTTGCTTCGATGACTTGGCAGCCTCCATTTTCTTCTTTTTGTTGCTTCTTTTCGACGTGACGCTGATGAAGGAGTTAGTTTCCTGAGCTGACATCACATCAGGGTCTCCATCGACCAACTCTGCATCCAGAGAACAACTTCTCTTTCTGCCATTCATAATGCACGGAGTAGTAAAACTGGTGCGTACTACTTCAGTGAAACTGCAACGCCTGTGTGTAGAATGAATAGCCACTGAATGAATGGAGAAATTTAAATGTAAGTCAATATCCAAAGGTCGCAAAGTCCAAAGTTACTCGTTATATCCAAGCATAAATACTAATGTTTTTTCTGATAAATGTAGATCACTAATGAAAGTAAAATGAAGTTCCTCAGCTACACAACGTTGCTATGTCTAAAGACAACTCTAGAGACGTCTTAACTACGCTCGTTAAGTTGATATTCAATTCAAAATTATATAAATTATTAATTATTAAATTTCACAGCGTTAGTTTACATAGATATTTTCTCATAATAATAAATAATAATAATGACGTCCCTGACATCATCCATGTATGAGGGTAAGGACGTTAAAACTTTATTATTATTATTACTATTATTATTATTATTATTTTTTTATTTTTTAAAATTTTTTTATATTAATTTTTTTATTTTTTTTATTTGTTATTTTTTTTTTTAAATTTTACCCCGGTGTAAAGAACCTGGGGTTTGATAAAAACGATTCAAGCAATACGTGCTGAATCGCCGCCCGGCTACTCGAGGTCATCAAACGGCTTAAAAGAATTATTGAAGGAGACTGCATTAAATCTTTGCAAAGTCATGGAAAGCCTTATTATTATTATTATTATTATTATTATTATTATTATTATTATTATATTCATAATAGTCATAATAGTCTGTTGATGGTACATACTATTAGAATTTGATTTATTTATAAATACTATAATTTTGTACATGAAGTTTTCAACACCAATATTTATGGCGAAGAATTTAAATTAAAATCGATTGTATTTATTATAGGACTTCCGGCTTTGGACGGACCTCCCGGAATGAACGGGTTCCCGGGAGACAAGGGTGAACCAGGACGCAAGGGCGAGCCCGGTAGACCAATATCGGGACTTCCTGGTCCCCCAGGTCTACCCGGCAAGGACGGCTGGTCCTTGGCTAAGGGAGAGAAGGGATATCAAGGGCCACCAGGTCCTCCCGGTGATAGCGCTGAGGGCGGGATGGGACCCCCCGGTCCTGTAGGAGACGGAGGAGATAGGGGTGATCCTGGTGAGCCGGGGCGGCCGGGTATCCCGGGACTCCAGGGACAAAAAGGTTTTTAACGTTTTATGTATCGCTTTCATGTACGGTTTATAATTTATATTTATAATTAAGAGTTATGATAAAGTAAACGGTAAAGCATAACCCGCCATAGGCCATAGCTGCTATCCTCTCTCTTTCTCTCTCTTTCTCTCTCTTTCTCTCTCTCTCTTTCTCTCTCTATCTCTATTAGTGCACTACCTTTCTGAACACTAGAGTAGTCTCTCCAACCCTCCTCTCCCTCTCTCTCTCTCTCTCTCTCTCTATCTCTCTTAGCGCACTGCCTACTGGCAGGTCCATGGTATATAACGTCTCCATTATTCTCTATCTTTCGTTTTTCTCTTCACATCCACATACGAGTGGATATTTAAATCATCTATAACATTCCTTTTGATATACCATTATTCTTGGGAGATCCTGCTTATGACGAGGTGGGCCCCCTGTGTCTTCCTCAGCTTCCACTAACATTTGCTAGGCAGAGGCGTCGTTCACTGAGAAAACAATTCATAGTATTCATCTTCTCTCTATTCTTCACTTTTTGAACACTAGAGTAGTCTCTCTAACCCTCCTCCTCCACTGATCCATCCCAGATTCATCGCAATAGTATTACAGGTTATACTTTACTTAAATGTCAATAAATATTTGCTTAATGTTGACCAATTTCTTTTACATATCATCATCTTCCCTTAAATCCTAGTAAATCCCAGTTTAATCAGGGTCCGGATCTTTTTTCTTTTACTACACAAGTAAAATGCTGAAACTGTTTTAGTCGTTTTTCGTATTTGCTGCTTTTTGTAGTTTCTGCCAATTATTTATCTGTTCGTGATTATTAGTAATCGCTACACTTGAAATGTGGATTACGGCTAGTGCGGATTTAAGAATATCACTTCGTAGTCCTGAGTTTCTAATTAAAATCTGTCAACATACAAATAATAACCGAGCCCGACGTTGCCTAATTTCGATAATGACTCAATCAATGCACTGAGCCCGGCCACTAGTTGAGTGACTATTCTCAAATTTAGCTTCTTGCATATGTACTTCTTGACGTACTCGAGTACTTATACTTATAGCTATACTTATTCTTATACTTACACTTATACTTATTCTTATACTTACACTTGTACTTATTCTTATACTTACACTTATACTTATTCCTATAATTCTACTTATACTGATAACCTTACTCTCACCATTACTCTTACTCTTACTCTTACTCATGCTCTTGCTAATGCTCATGCTAATTCTAATGCTAATGCTCATGCTAGTGTTCATGCTAATGCTAATGATAAAGCTCATGCTAATGATAATGCTCATGATAATGCTCATGCTCTTGCTAATGCTAATGCTCATGCTCTTGCTAATGCTAATGCTCATGCTCTAATGCTAATGCTAATGCTCATGCTCTTGCTAATGCTAATGCTCATGCTCTTGCTAATGCTAATGCTCATGCTCTTGCTAATGCTAATGCTCATGCTCTTGCTAATGCTAATGCTCATGCTCTTGCTAATGCTAATGCTCATGCTTGCTAATGCTAATGCTAATGCTCATGCTCTTGCTAATGCTAATGCTCATGCTCTTGCTAATGCTCATGCTCTTGCTAATGCTAATGCTCATGCTCTTGCTAATGCTAATGCTCATGCTCTTGCTAATGCTAATGCTCATGCTCTTGCTAATGCTAATGCTCATGCTCTTGCTAATGCTAATGCTCATGCTCTTGCTAATGCTAATGCTCATGCTCTTGCTAATGCTAATGCTCATGCTCTTGCTAATGCTAATGCTCATGCTCTTGCTAATGCTAATGCTCATGCTCTTGCTAATGCTAATGCTCATGCTCTTGCTAATGCTAATGCTCATGCTCTTGCTAATGCTAATGCTCATGCTCTTGCTAATGCTAAATGCTCTTGCTAATGCTAATGCTCATGCTCTTGCTAATGCTAATGCTCATGCTCTTGCTAATGCTAATGCTCATGCTCTTGCTAATGCTAATGCTAATGCATGCTCTTGCTAATGCTAATGCTCATGATAATACTCATGCTCATGCTAATGCTCATGATCATGATCCAGCTGAGGAGATTTATCGACTGAATGACTGATTGATTGATTGACTGCCTGACATATTGATTGACTAATTAATTGACTAAATGATTGATTGACTGATTGATTGATTAATTGACCGATTGATTGATGACTGACTGATTGATTAATTGACTGATTGACTGACTGATTAATTGACTGATTGATTAACTGATTAATTCATTGACTGATTTATTGATTAATTGACTGATTGAGTGATTGATTGATTCAGGTGAGACGGGAGGAACATGCTCCCAGTGCCTCCCCGGTGCTAAGGGGGAGAAGGGTGACGGAGGGTTTGATGGGGCCCCAGGGCGTCAAGGTCCTCGAGGTCTACCGGGAGACTTCGGTCCTGCAGGACCCCAGGGAGACAATGGATTGCCGGGACTTCCTGGACTCATGGGATTTCCGGTATGACAAAATTATTAATCTCTTTAATTAGTAGTCCATGTTTAAGGTATCTCAAGAGCAGTTCCAAGTGAACTTCTTTTAAATGATGGCTAGCTTGCCATATTCGTACGGCGAAAACGTCGTTGAACCTCCGTGGTTTTAGTGCTCGATGTTGTCATGGACAACAGTATCACTCAAAGTGATTTCATGGTTGTAATCTTTTAGATTAATAGCTCACATCATCATCATAGGATCATCCTGTCTGATAACTTTGCTCAGACTTTACAGTTGCTCTTCTGAATGGTTCTCATATTAAACCTTTTCTCACATTCACGTTTTAAAGTTATTTGACGCCCTGTTTTTGTTTTGAACTTTCGATCGTAAGATCTTACGAAACTACGGCCCAATCAAGAAAATCCTAGCAATCGTCTGTTGCATTCATCTACTATTTTACTTTAATCGACTAACAAAGTTATGAATGGCTTGCTTCTACTGTGTACTCTCTTCTTCTCTTCTCTCTTCTAGTGCACTGCCTAACGGCAAGTCCATGGCATATAACTCTTTCAACCAATTCTATCTTCAGTCTTCCTCTATCCTCCTGTGTAAATATAAAAATTAATTAATTGATTTAAATGGTATACTACTGTATCCAGGCAAGTCCTTTACGCTTCTTTACTAATGACACTCAAAGTCGTTTTACTATTTCCTAATACACTATAATTATATATGCATTGCTCTTTATCCATCTGAAAAAGCAGGATGACTCGGTAATAACTCATATAAATTTATAAAATTTTTGTTAAGAATATTGCTAAATTTCTAATACAATTAAAATGTTGGCGAATATGAACAAGCTAATTCAAGGTTTCATATAGGCTATTATTATTAAATATAATTATTATTTAAAGATATCTTGATGAACTTTAGCTATATAGATATATATTTATTTTAAATGTTTAATTTAATTTTTTGCTTCCTTCGTGCTCTTGGATATGGCTACATAGTTCTCGATATTGTCATTTACGATGGTGGCATTATAAGTGTTGTTGTTGTTGTTGTTGTTGTTATGAATGCGCTTTTCTCACTATTCTACAGGGCACTCCTGGTGAACCAGGATTGGGAGGATTGAAGGGAGACAAGGGCAACAGTGTACAGGCTAATGCACTGCCTGGTCTGCCAGGTGTGCTAATCAATCAATCAATTAATCAATCATCCATCAATCAATCAATCAATCAATTAACCAGTTAATCAATCAATCGATTAATCAATCATTAACCATTTAATCTATCAATCAATCAATTTATCTATCAATCTATCAGTTAGACATACGGTCAGTCAGCTAGTTACTCAGTGAATCAATCAATCAATCAGTCAAACGATCAATCAATCAATGGGTGAATCAATCAGGAAATCAAAAAGTCATTTTATCAATCAGGCACACAATCGAATAATTAGCTAAAAATTTGTTCCATCTGTACATTAATCGTTATGTAACATGTAGAATTAAACATTTAAAAGACATCAATCATTCAGTCGGTCAATTCATCAGTCACTCTTCCTTAACTTGCAATATTTTTCAATTAAATTATAGCTAATTAGATTTCATTAATTGTTGTTAATTGTTGTTTAATTAATTATCTGATTAAACTTCATACATTGTTGTCCGTTGACATTACAAAACATCAACGAATGGTCCGCGGATGAGAGAGAGCAAGAGAGAGAGGTAGAGAGAGAGAGGTAGAAAGAGAGAGAGAGAGAGAGGGAGAGAGAGAGAGAGAGAGGTAGAGTGAGAGAGAGAGGGATAGAGAGGGTGGGGGGACATTTTTACTGTTGAAAAGTTAAAAAGCTGGTAAAGCTACGTTAACGTCAGTTTCCTCACTGTAAAGCGATGTCAGTGACTGGCAAGCCCAGGATTAGGCTCCAGAAACGTTATTAGATGACGTAAGCAAGTATAAAAACCAACAATGTCTTACCTGAAAACTCAGGGTAGTCTCGAAACATTAGGAAGTCTTATATATTTTTATTGATTAATTGGTTGTGTCCCGACCCTAGTTAAATTGGGATTCAAGGGAAGATGATGATGATGATGATGATGATGACGATGACGATGACGATTTTGATGATGATGTTGATGATGATAATGATGATGATGATGATGATGATGATTGATTGTGTCAAGGATTGAAGGGAGAGCCAGGTCTTCCCGGACTGGACGGGACAGCAGGTCTCCCAGGTAAGGACGGGTTCCCTGGTGGGGTGGGAGCCCCTGGTCTACCGGGTAGCAAGGGTGAGCGAGTGAGTAATCAGCTTTTATGACTTGAACCACTCTTTTAAACACCTTAAAATTGTATTAAATATTATATATATATATATATATATATATATATATACATATATATATATTTCGTATCTGAGGAAGGCAACGGGAAACCACCTCTGAGGAAGGCAACTGGAAACCACCTCAGAAGCCGTATTTTTCCCAAGCTGTAGGGTACATAAGGTATGGATAAGGCATAGATTTTGTGAAGGGATTAATTTGTTGATCTAAGGAGTGCTCTTATGGAGCGAGAAAGCAGACTTTGAGTATGAATATGTACCTTGAACCTGCCACTTGGCAGTGCACTGAAGAAGATATTTCGTATTTACAGTTGAACACGAGCATACACGTATATATATACAGTATATATATATAATATGTATATATACTCTGTAGACTTTATAATATAATAAATATATATATATATATATATATATACAAGTATATATATATATATAATTACACACACACATATATATATATATATATATATATATATATATAATATTATATATATATATATACATGTGTGTGAATATTTGTGTGTGTGCGCGCGCGCGTGTGTGTATGTATATATCTAAAGCGCTAAGCCGAATCAGAAAGGATAGATTTTCTTGACGTTAAATCGACCCACAGACTAAATGTCACTAAACCTATGCTTCAAGTACCGACACTTTTAAATATATAAGCAGAATATGGGTAGACAGGATAGTTTTCTCAATGATTGACGCCCCTGCCCAGTAAATGTTAGTCGAAGCTGAGTACGGCAAAAGGGGCCCACTTCGTTCTAAGCAGAATTCCCGAAAGTAATGATTCATTAAAAGGAATGTTATAGATGATTTAAAGAGCCGCTCGTATGTGGACATGAATAAAAAACTGAAGTTAGAGATGAGTGGAGGCGCTATATACCATGGACCTGCCAGTAGGCAATGCACTAAGAGAGATATATATTCTTTAATTTGTGATATTTATCTTAGTCTCCAAAAGGTTTTTACTCTTTCATAATTCTACTTTTCTCGATATTTTGTAATTTTAGGGTGACCCAGGGTTTAGGGGTCAGGACAGTCGACCTGGCACCCCAGGACACCCTGGTCTGGCCGGGCAGAAGGGAGAGCCTGGATTTGGACGCCCCGGACAGAAGGGCGACCCCGGACCAGCCGGATACTTCGGACCTCCCGGACCTCCGGGTCCAATTGGAATAAAAGGAGCCCCAGGTACGATTCGTGCATCAATCAATCTGTAAATCATAGTCTTGTGTTTATTTTCAAATATTACATTATATATGAATCTTTGTTACACAATCAAAACGTGGTAGCAAGTTACATACAATAACGAAAAAATAGTAAATACCAACCATGCTTTAAAACAAATACAACTGCATTGAAAATAAACAAAATAAAAATAAAAATAAATAGTACAGATGCCCTAATTAGGTACTTAATGCACGGCTAGTAAAATATTACATTTGCGCTAAATGGAAATATGAAGAGTGTTCCGATTAGTATCCAGTAACACACAGAAAATCTACGTTAGTATCGTTTTCAGTCAAGCTTAATATGTAACAACAAATTAAATATGCGTAAATAGCACATTTATATTGTTGTATCTGTGTTTGAGGGAGAACTACTGTATATTTATTTCTTCAACACACTCATATATATATATATATATATATATATATAAATATAAATATATACATGTATATATATATATATATATATATATATATATATATATATATATATATATATTCCTCTTCATGTCCATATATGAGTGAAACTTAAAATCATCTAACATTGCTAATCTCGGCCTAATAATATATGTTTAATTATATATATATATATATATATATATATATATATATATATATATATATATTTTATTATAGTATATAATATATAGAATGTATATAAATATATAATGTATATAAATGTTTGATTGTGCTCTATGTGAAGGTATTCTTAGAGGTGAGCTGTCTAAGGGGGATGCTGGGTTTCCAGGTGGAGATGGTTTACCCGGACTTCCTGGTTTAGATGGAAACAAGGGAAGAAAGGGTCCTCGAGGTGACATCATCTACCATCTCTCTCTCTCCCTTTCTCTCTGTCTCTGTCTCTGTCTCTGTCTCTCTGTCTCTCTGTCTCTCTGTCTCTCTCTCTCTCTCTTAAGTTCTTTGACTAGTTCAATAAACTCCGTTACATACGCTATGTCTTATCCATATCAAAAAGACAAGGATAAGGCATAGACTTTGTGGATTAACTTTATGTAGATACGGAGTGCTCCATATAGAGCGTGAAAGCTGTTAACATTATGAATATGTACGTTGGACCTGCCACTTAACAGAACATAGAGGGAGAGAAGGAGATAGAGAGAGAGTGAGATCTGTATATCGCTTCCTTGCCACTTTACTACTATTTCAAGGCTCCATAATAATAGTAATAATAATAATAGTAATAATAATAATAGTAATAATAATAATAATAATAATAATAATAATGATAATAATCATCATCATCATCATCTTCACTTGAATTCCAGTCCAACTAGGGTCGGGATACGAATAGACTGTCTCAAATCCTCTCTGTCCTACACCATATCATCCATCCCCTATTTGAGACTTTTCCATCCGTTCAAATTTTTGTAGCAATTTCTGGGGCCTAGCCGCTCACCAACCGAATGCCCTTTCTGACGTTGGTATGGATCTTAGTGCTTTAGTCGCCTTCTACGACACGTGCAGTCACCGGTTGGTCAATTCTTCAAACAACCCGGACACAGCACGGGGAACCCGGACACAACACGGGGAACCACAATAATAATAATAATAATTATTATAATAATAATAAAAATAATAAAGATTTAAAACACGCCATTACACGTCATTATGTGGGTAGAGATATGACGTTACAGTTAGAATGTTCGTCTCGGAAGCTAGGTTCAAAACTCAGGTCAGTCAACAACTAAACGATACCTCTTAGGGCCCCAGAAAGGTTAATCGTGTATCGAGCATGCTGTCATTGGGCCCCTTCAACCGTCATCATCTGATTAATCAAGGAAAGGATTCATTGTAGTATGTGCGTTTATCAAATGCCTTACTAGAAGGATAATAATAATAACAGTAACGGTTTAACGTCCGTTTCCTCATACCGCGATGATATCAGGGACGTCAAAAGGAAAAGAAGTGCCGCTATATCCAGACAATATCGACTGATTAAGTGATTGAATGATTGAGTCCTTAACTGACTATTATAGGTATGGATGGATTTCCTGGTAATCCTGGTAGACTGGGATCTCAAGGTGATCCAGGTTTTGATGCACTGGACGGGGGCTTAGGTCCTAAAGGACTGACAGGACCTCGGGGAGACAAGGGTAACGCTGGACCGGATGGACGTGATGGATTACCAGGATCAAATGGACTCACGGGAAGACCCGGAATTAAAGGTAACTTTACCAGTCTGTTGTTTCTCTCCATCTCTGTCTCTCTGCCGTTTCTCTCCGTCTCTGTGTCTCTGTTGCTTCTCTCCATCTCTCTGTCTCTCTGTTGTTTCTCTTCATCTCCATGTCTATCTGTCGTTTCTCTTCATCTCTGTCTCTCTGTTGTTTCTCTCCATCTCCGTATCTCTGTTGTTTCTCTCCATCTCTGTCTCTCTGCTGTTTCTCTTCATCTCTGTCTCTCGGTTGTTTCTCTCCATCTCTGTATCTCTGTTGTTTCTCTTCATCCCCGTCTCTCTGTTGTTTCTCTTCATCTCTGTCTTTCTCTTGCTTCTCTCCATCTCCGTATCTCTGTTGTTTCTCTCCATCTCTGTCTCTCTGCTGTTTCTCTTCATCTCTGTCTCTCGGTTGTTTCTCTCCATCTCCGTCTCTCTGTTGTTTCTCTTCATCTCTGTCTATCTGTTGATTCTTTTCATCTCTGTCTCTGTCTCTCTGCTTTTCTAATGCCCTGATTCTTGACTTTTGAAATATCTAAATAGCTCAGTGTGTAAGCGCGTTAGGTAGCGTCATGAAGTTCTAAGTGACTGTTCCCAAGGCTCCGGATCAATTCGAAGTAGATCTGATCTGAGAGTAAAATCTCGGACATTCATAGGATTGGTATTATGGATAATAGGTTAAACGGCCTAATGGTTAAACGTGTGTTATTAAAAGCGACTACTATCATTTTACTGTACATGTATTGGAGCGTTTAGCTTTAACTTTCGCTCTCTTTCTGTCTCTCTGTCCCTCTATCCCTCTAGTTGTGACTTGATCTTTCTCATTCTCTCTATCGTCCACCCGCTATCTATATTTGTATACCTGCCACTAGCTAATGCATGGCCATCTAATTGGCTCAAAACATAAATTGCAACTAAATTTAACTTTCTTGTAAATCTTTGAGAGCATCTACACGCTCATGATTTCACTTACTACAGTTACATGATGTTTGTAAGAGTAAGCAGTAATTGAGGAAAGAGAAAGACAGTGATATACGGTGACAGTAGCGAAACACAGTGATATACAGTGATAGACAGTGATAACCAGTGATACACAGTGATAGACAGTGATAGACAGTGATAACCACTGATACACAGTATATACAGTGATATACAGTGATAGACAGTGGTAGACAGTGTTAGACGCTGATACCAATGTTAGTGTTAATGTAGGTGCAAGGTTCAAATCTAGCTCTGGACTCGTCGCTGACACTCTGTCGTATTAGGAAACCCACCTATGAACTCGGCTTAGGTTTGGATAGAGATAAGACAATGGACTAGATATTGTTTACGCATTTTAATGGTGTATTTCTCTCTTTATCTAACTAATCTTTTATATTTGATGTTTATATGTTTTAATGGCAATGTTAATGTGTAGGTGCTAATGTGAATATTAATATTAATATAGGTGTTTAAGTCAGTATTTAGGTTAATGTCAGTATTATGTTAATGATAATATTTATGCTAATGTTAATGCTATTGTCGGTGTTAATGTTAATGATAATGCTAATGGTAAAGTCAATGTTAGTGTCAATGTTAGTGATAATATTGATGTCAACGTTGATGCTACAGTTAGTATTAACGCTAAAAATAATATTGATGCTGATACCAATGTTAGTGTTAATGTCAATCGAAAATATTTATGTTAAAGTTCAAGCCAAAGTTATTGCTAATGCTAATGCTAATGTTGAAGCTAATATTATTGGCAATGTTAATGTTAATGTGTAATCAGTAGGTGAGGGTTCAAATCCTGGGCTCGCCCGTCACTGACATCGCTTGCGAGTGAGGAAACTGAAGTTAACCTTAGCTTTTACCAGCTTTTTTAATGTTAATGATAATATATAAAAGTTTAGGCAAATGTTATTGCTAATGCTAATGATAATGTTGAAACTAATAACTAATAATAATTGGCTAGCCTGCCAATATGCTACGGAGGATTGGGTATACGCTCTGTCTCGTCGCTGACACCTTCTGCCTTTTTGGCTTCAGCCGCGGGGACTGGCGTTCTACAGGATTGAATCCTTTCCGGATTCTTTCAAAGTCCCGACTTGGAGATATCCAGGATTCAGGGCATTTGGACTGCTCTGTCCACATCCGAACCTCCAATCGGTATGACGGCTAATAGCATGAAGGCTTGGGACTCAAAGGTCACTACTGCTTTGTACACGGAACTCTTGGCGAAGCCACTTTTGCCACAAGAAAAGGCGCGGCTGCTCGCAGTGTCGGTAGTGGAGACTGGATCAAGGCTTTACCAATCTCATCATGCGGCCTCCGTCTGGACGACGAAGCAGAGAGTCGCGGCCGGTCTTCGTCTGGGCACTACCTTATGTGAGCCACACAACTGCATTTGTGGTGTCTCAGTCAATGCGTTAGGCATTCACGGCCTGTCGTGCAAGCGTAGTGCCGGCAGAATCAGCAGACATCAGTTCATAAACGACTTGATCTGGCGCGCCCTGAGTCGAGCGAATATCCCAGCCATTAAAGAGCCCCTGGGATTGATCCGCACTGATGGTAAACGTCCAGACGGTGTCTCTCAAATACCATGGGCAGAGGGGAAGTGTGTTAGCTGGGACGTCACTGTTACGGACACTTTCTCCGTTGGCAATCTCGGCCTTTCTTGCGCTGCTGCTGGTGCTGCAGCAGAGGCCGCGGCTAATAGGAAAACTCTGAAGTATGCCGAAATCTCTGGCAACTATATCTTCATGCCTATTGCCTTTGAGACCCTGGGGCCCATCAACTCTCTCGCATCAGACTTTATTGACGAAATAGGCAGGAGGACCAGCGCCATTACTGGTGATAAGCGCGAAAAATCTTTTCTGTGGCAGCGACTGTCTATTGCTCTCCAGCGATTCAATGCAGTCTGCTTCAGTGGCACTTTGGCTAAAGCGGCTTCCCAGAGTGCAGAGGAATTATTTTAATCGCTTTTTAAAAACTTTTAATTAAATAAAGTCTCTTTTATCTTATTTTTTAGCCCAGGGACCTTTACAGCCCAGGGCATAAAAAAAAAAAAATAATATTAACAATAATAAAGGTTTAACGTCCGTTTCCTCATCCAGGGATGATGTCAGGAACGTCCCCAACAGCACACATCACTATAAATGTGTACTGCTGGGGACGTCCCTGACATCATCCCTGGATGAGGGATGATGTCAGGGACGTCCTCAACAGCCAATGTTAAGGTTAATATGTTTGTTAAGGTTAATTATTGCCAATGTTAATGTGAATATGTTTGTATGTTAGGCGAGAAGGGCGACGCGGCGGCCGATAAGCTGCAGCAGGGCTCTAAGGGTGACGATGGTCGACCCGGTGACGATGGGCTAGCAGGGGACCCGGGTCTGAGGGGCAGGGATGGTAAGCAGATCAATCAATCAATTAATTTATATTAATTAATTATAGAAATTAATTAATAAGTTAATTAATTTTAATTTATTTATTTTAATTAATTAATTAGTTTATTCATTAATTTTACTTATTATTCAATAAATTAATGAATCGATTAATTAATCAATTTAGCGATCATTCGCGCAAATCGATCGGTTATTCGATCGTCGATCAGACAGTCAATAGATCAGTAAATATATCCAGTCAGTCCATCAATCAATCAAGCAGTAGAACAATCAATCATATAGTCAATCAATCATTTAGTTATATCAATCAGTCAGTGAATTAATGAATAAAGTAAGAAATCAATCAGTTGAAGAATTAACATGCAGTCTATTGCTTTAACTAAAATTGTCAAGTCGAGTTTTCAATTGTGCATTTCTAGTGTCGTGCTGGATATATCATTTTTGGGAAACTACCTCAGACTGTATTTCTAAGTTTAAGGATGTAATAAATTAAATTAAACGCTCTGCATATGAGAGGACCAACTTGCTTAGTAGCTATACCCCCAGTAGGAATATTTACCTTGGGCCTGCTGGAACAATAGCCAAAGTTGATATCTATAATTATAAATCGTTTTCAGGCAACCCTGGTATAGCTGGATTGGACGGCCCTAAGGGTGACGCAGGGTTCCCTGGAGGTCCTGGTGTAGCGGGGTCAAAGGGTCAGCCAGGTCCACCTGGAGCAGGTGGATTGTTCGGGCCTAAAGGAGACGCTGGGACGCCTGGAAGAAATGGACAACCAGGTTCTAGGGATTGTTCTCTTGTCTTATTGAGATCTCAATCAATCAATCAATCAATCACTCAATCAATCAATCAATATATCAATCCATAAGAATTTAACGTCCGGTTCCTCGCCATAAGGCAATGTCAGGGACGTCAGAAGTTTTAACATATGATTCTGTTGAGCAAAAGATGGGACCGGCCAAGTAGTAGTACATATGTTTATTTAGAAATTCATCAAACATCGACAAATAATTGTGAAAACAGATAAATCAGCAGACAAAAGTGAGAATCAACATGTAGCATCAAACAGAAACTAAAATTTGCTCACCACGGCCATCAGAGAGGGTACAGAAGTACCCTATCGAGCTGACCACCAAGTGATTAAACTAGGGCTGCGGAAGTTAACGATTAATTTGATCGTTAATGAAATTTTAATTTAACGAAATTTTAATGTAGTTAAGTGCTAACGGCGAAATCTATTCAGCTGAAAACGTTTTCTTTGTGATTTACCGTAAACCATTCATTACCACGGATCGACCATAACATTATAATTATGTGATAGAGTAGGTTTAAAGTTAATTAAACCTCAGGGATCGTCCTTGGATTGCTGAATGCTTCTGGGAGGTAGTAGATGTATCCTATGTTTAATGACTGCTTCTCTGAGTTATTCGTTATTGTTTTCTAATCTCCGCTACTCGCTTGTGTTTGTGAGAGGTAACTCTTTGTTATTTATAATTGATCGCTGCTAATATTAGTGTCTAATGTCTAACTTAATTCTCACAGCACACTCCGTTGATAATGGCATGCCCAATGCTTTATTTAATTCATGGACAACTTGTACAAACTGGTTATCATAAGTAAATAATCAGAGCGGGCGATATATGTATCTTTAAATGTCAATGTAAAATAAACAATAAAATCAACGACACAAATGTATAGTTAATAATTACGGTATACGGTGCTACATAATAAATCAAACGACTTTGTATAATGAAGTCCCTTCCCTAAGTAGTTAACTGAATAAAGAAGAATAACTAAGCCTGAGAGACTGGTCCGTGGCGGTCTCCGATAGCTCGAATCCTGATTCCTACTAGTTGACCGTTTGCGAGTTCAGATCGAGTCCCGTGAGCTCATAACTCCAGACTAAACTAAACTCCACTTAAAACCCGAATGTCAATTATTCTACCCCTAAGCCTTATATACTACTCTATTCAAGGCTCATAATCGGCCTTCATGAATAGTAAAATACACTTCTAAACCTAATAGGATTGACATACTCAATATTACCTTGAACGAGAATTACAAGATTACACCCAACATATCAGACCTTGTGAGGGGCTCGAGCCAAGAAGACCTTAAAGTAAAATAATCATTAGTCAATAAAACCTTGAAGGAAGATAATTATTTAGTCAATAAAACCTTGAAGTGAAATAATCATTTAGTCACTAAGACCTTGAAGTGAAACCTTCTAGCCTTGCACACAGATTATAACCGAAGTGACCTCGACTAGCATATCAATGTTTTAGCCTTGCTTATAGATTAGAACAGAGTTGACCTCGACAAGCACGACAATGCAACCTCGCTATAGAGTTCGTAAACAATTTGGCCTTGAAAGCGATGTCCTCACTTGTAAATCCAAGACCCTAGACTTGATCATTACAATTATAAAATAATTTTAGATTAATTAATGATTAATTAGTTTCTCATCTTTCTCTAATCTGTAAACCTTTATAATTAGTTGACAATTAATATGAGCTAACGATTATAATTCATTAATAGTCGATAATTTTCAACAAGGATAACTATTAAAAATGATAATTGTTACCAGCCGCAGTTTAAACTATTAAGCTCTGCAATACAGCTTCAGAGTGTTCCCCAGAAGAACTTTAATCGTATAATTCTCCAATGAGCGTTGTCATTTTTTATCTTTACTCTTAATTCTTGAGTTAACAGTAAAGAGATAAAATATTATTAAATTTTTATAATAATACTATAAAAATTATGTTATTACTTTATTCTTTATTCTTGAATTTACTAATGTTATCACATTCATTATAAATATTTATTTATCACTCTTTATTCATCCTTTATTTTCAGCAATTAGGCGACCTAGTAGCCACAAATTTATTTATCTGAGGGGACCCACCTCGCCGTAAGCAGAATCCCTCAAGAAAAATGAATAGTATATCAAAAGGAATGTTATAGGTGATTTAAAGATCCACTTGTAAGTCGACATGAAGAAAATGGAAGATAAAGATGAGTGGAGTCGTTATATACCATGGACCTGCCAGTAGGAAGTGCACTAAGAGAGATACTATTTTCGTTACTGTTTTGCGTACCTTTATGTGTAAAATGTTTTGAATTATCTTTGAGATAGGTAGATACGAGGCTTTCTCGCATCTGTAGATATTTAAGATGTATGCTGTCACTTCTTTAAACAAGACGATCTCAAATAGCAGCGATTCAATAACTGCCATTTACCGTTATGACTTATTTATTTAATGTACTATTTATTCCAGTATTTCAATTAATCAATAATCAATCAATAAGAATTTAACGTCCGGTTCGATCCTCGCCATAAGGCAATGTCAGGGACGTCTCTTGCAGACTCTACACAAACAGGCGCCAAAGCACCACACGATGACGACTGAGTACACAGAGACCACAAGAGAAAGCGAGATCAAAACAGTGCAAGTCCAAGATCCAAGGCAAGCGGGTCAAAATTTACACCTATGGCGGTAAGAGATGGGTTTTTAGCTTGGCAAGGAAAGTACCTTGAAGTACCTTGTTACTTAAATGTTATAATTAGGTTTATCCGGTGAACCCGGAGAACCTGGGCGCCCCGGAGATTCTGGTAGGCCTGGACAGTCCGGACTTCCTGGTAATCCTGGAACTGCAGGTAGAGATGGACTCCCAGGATTGGATGGTCAGCCTGGACTTCTTGGAATAGACGGGAGGAACGGCCAGCCTGGGCAACGAGGTATCGGCTCCGTGTATTTAATTTATTTCAATTGTTTATCTCTTTACTTTTCCCCGTGTTGTGTCCATTCTCGTGTTCTGTCCGGGTTGTTTGAAGAATTGACAAACCGGTGACTGCACGAGTCGTAGAGGGCGACTAAAGCACTAAGATCCATATCAACGTCAAAAAGGGCATTCGGTTGGTGAGCGCGTAGGCTCCAGAAATTGTTACAAAAATATAAACGAATGGAAAAGTCTCAAATAGGGGATTGGCTGATGATATGATGTAGGACAGAGAGCATTTGAGACAGTCTATTCGTATCCCGACCCTAGTTAAACTGATATTCAAGGGAAGATGATGATTATGATGTCTATCTCTTACCTTCGAAAAGTAGGTTTATGATTTTTGATATTTATATTTGTTTAACCCGTGTTGTGTCAAGGTGCCCCTTGTTGTGACATCTTTACTGAAGAACAGACTAACCGTGGACTGCACGTGTCGTAAAAGGCGACAGAGCACTGAGATCCAAAATAACGTCAGAAAGGGCACTCGATTGGTGAGAGCCTAGACTCCAGAAATATCTGTAAGATTGTCTATAACGAATGGAAAAGTTTATCATCTATTGATACCACGGCCCCAGCTAGACCGGGATTCAAGTGAAGATGATGATGACGATGATGATATTTTTGTTTACAGGACGATTGTTTGATATTCTAATTGATTAGATACTCGACCGCGGATCGGTATGTGCGGGGTTCAAATCCTGGGCTCGCCCGTCACTGACATCGCTTTCGAGGAAACTGACGTTAACCTTAGCTTTACCAGCTTTTCAATTCGTTGGTGTATTGACTGAGCTTGATTTGATTGATTGATTCAGGAGAGCCAGGTAATGCAGGTAAGCCAGGTCGACCAGGTCTGGACGGGTACCCGGGGGACCCAGGGCTGCCGGGGTCGCCCGGTCTGAAGGGCTCGCGAGGCGCCCCTGGTGATGCAGGCATCCCTGGTCGAGATGGTACACCGGGTATGTTTACAAGCAATCTATATAAACATACCCAAATAATAAAAATATAATCAGATTTCTTTTCTTTCTTCATATTTCTACTTCTTCTTAGTATGATTGTCTTCTTCTTCTTCTTCTTCACTATGCACTATACACTTTAATTATGCACTGCCAAGTGGCAGGTTCAAGGTACATATTCATACTCAAAGTCTGCTTTCTCGCTACAAAAAAGCACTCCTTAGATCCTTAGATTCTTAGAAGGTAATCCCTTCACAAAGTCTATGTCTTATTCATAGCTTCTTCATGATTGTCTTAATATGATTTTAAAAATTATATTAAATATCTATATAATTATTATGATTTTTATGTATATAAATATATAATAATCGTGTACATAAGTTTGATGTAGAGGCCTAATTATAACTTGATTTATTTTCTAAATCACATTAAATAATTCATATTAATTTTATTAGTGTGATTTTCTATTGTTTGCGTGAAAAAGACGAAATATGTGTCCCAAAAAGGCGCAATTTTCGAAAACTGTTGTAGAAGTAATAATAAAAAAGTTTAAGGACCATTTCATCATGCAAGAATATAGCCAGACAGGTCTACAGGATTTATATGAACTGAGCTAGTTATTTAAATGATGTCTGCAAAATTTGGCGTTTACTAAATTAAATATTGCAGCTTGCAGAGATTATCCTGGAAGAAAAGTGTTATACTTGCCTCAATCTATTCCTCTTTAATCAGACAGAATTATCAATTTGCTTTATCGAGACGCTTTGAGTTAACCCTAGATAAATGTCAAAGATTCTTCTTCTCTTCAGTGCACTGCCAAGTAGCAGGTTCAAGGTACATATTCATACTCAAAGTCTGTTTTCTCGCTCCATAAAGCACTCACAGCCCATACCTTATGTAGCCTATAGCTTGGGAAAAATATGGCTTCTGAGGTTGTTTCACGTTGCCTTCCTCAGTTAGATGGATTAATTACCATTTAAACCTGGGGGAAAATATTTCATGGTTAGGTGGGTCACCGCTTGCCATCCTCAGCTTCTGCCTTTAGTCGCCTCTTACGTACCCGCGGCAGATTGTTTGCGGTTGCCCTATTCTGCAGTGGTCCAACCACATCCGAGCACAACACGGGGATTAAACCATTGAAATAACAAGGCTAGATTTCTTCATGTAAAATTCTCACACTCGATGAACGTATTTGTCTGAGCTTACAGAAATTTTGTTACGTTGTCTCACTTCCAGTTCAATATATTTTTTATGCAGTCTAATTTAAGTATAATACATAGCCTATGGTACTAACTGTCTAATATATTTATATTTTTAAATTTTTCTTTGTGTTTGAAAGGCGATTTGGGTTAAACCAGTATTAATTCTGATTAACAAAATATAACTAGTTAAATATATTTATAAATATCTGTGTATACGTGTTTACTGTTTTCAGGCCTGAAGGGCACCCCAGGTTTCCCGGGACAGATAGGAGCGAAGGGTCTGCCTGGGAGTATTGCCGCCCTGGGGCCCAAGGGTCAACCTGGTAGACCAGGTAACCCAGGACTGCGTGGAGGCCCTGGACTTCCGGGTGAGTCTAATCTTCTGTTTGGAATGTCTTAATAGCGTAGGGTATCGTCATGAAGTTTAAATGACAGATCCTAAGGTTAATTGAACCCTCGTGGGTTCGATTTCCAGCCGCGATGATCTGAGAGTAAAATCTCGGACATTCACTTGACTGGTTATACGGAAAATGGTCTAAATTGCCTAGCGGTTTAAACACGTGGTATTAAAAAGTGATAGATATCAACATAGTTGATTATTCACTATAATGCGTGTTTACTTTTTTCCGTATCTTTGTTACATTGTTTATTGTAATTCTTATTTACTGCAATTTGGAACGTCTTGTGGCGCAGTGGTGGGGGGTTCGCCTCTTGAATGAGAGGTCTCTAGTTTGAGACTGCGTTACTACGTAGGTTTAGTGACAGTGACAGTAAAGTGATAAAATAAAATACTTTCCACTAACGATTGTGCAAAATATTTCAAATGTGAATGGCACGAAACCAGAGGAAAAAAAATTTACACCTCGGCTAACATTATATTGGGCAGACTGGGAACGAAAGCTTCAATCGATGTTCTCTTAAAGCTAATTCGTATGCAGGCCGTGCCAGTTCTACTTTATAGTATTCCAGCTGTACAACTGAATAAATCAGACATGGAAAGCTTTTCTAGGGCGTACAACAGTGTCTTCTCAAAGATTTTCCGTACATTTGATAAAAATAATATTTTATATTGTCAGTGGTATTGTGGTTTTTGCCATTTGATTTATTATGTGAATACCATAGGTTTACATTCCTGCATAATATAATAATTAATGATAAGTTAAGTGCTAAGCAGCATTTGGACTCTCCCGATTACAATGATTATTTAAACATTAAAAGTAAATTTGCCAAAGATAGCAATGACACTTTGTCGAGTATTCGTTATAAATTCTGGCGCTATTTTAAAAATGCTCTGTTTTAACTATTGTGCAGTTTGTCAAAAATTGAAGTTGTTAAACTTTTATGTGCACTTTGTTTATATGTATTCTGTTGTGTCACGTTTTGCAATGTAATTGTATCTGTGGGTGTTTTCTATCAAGAATTGGTGAATAAAAGATTATAGTAACAATGCAATAAATATTATATCACACTTGTTAATTTTTCACATACATGTAGATTATATTATATTCGTGATATTTTTATTGTTCTATTAAAATAATCAGCTTAAATCTAGAATTAATATTCTAGCATTATCTGAAATTTAGCTACTCGCACAAGAGGCTTCAATTATTAATTAATTGGCTGGAGCTAGTGGCGATGTCGTTAAGATATTCGACTGCGGATCAGTATGTGCGAGGTTCAAATCCGGGGCTAGCCCGTCACTGACAGTTTCGAGTGAGGAAACTGACGTTAACATTAGCTTTTTCTAAGCTTTTTACAAAATTTCAACGGATCTTGTCTGCTATCAGGACTGGCAGGGGAGAAAGGCGACGCCGGATTTCCAGGACTTCCGGGAGAGGGTCTACCAGGACCTCGTGGTCCTCCAGGGGCTAATGGTCTCGACGGGTTGCCGGGACTAGAGGGGCAGCCTGGCCCTAAGGGCCTGGATGGACGTCCAGGTCAACCAGGACTTAGGGGTGATAAGGTCAGTATTGTAGGCACCTAAGATAATACAAAGCTAAAGATAATGCGAAGTGATATCTTTCATATTACTAGTATTACATAGTCGTACGGTTAGTATTACAGGCATTTAAGATTATACGAAGCTGAGTGGTATCTTTCATATTACTACTATTAAATAGTCGTAAGGTCAGTGTTGCAGGCATTTATATTAATTAATAAATTAATATATTATTTATATTAATGACTGTCTCAATAGCGCAATGGTTACGTCATGCAATTTTAAATGACAGATCCTTAGGGGAATTGAACACTCCTGTTTTCGAATCCTAGCTGCGCTGATCTTAGGGTAAAATCTCGAACATTTACTGGACTGGTTATACGGAAAATGGATTAAATTCTCTAACGGATTAAACATGTGGTGTTCAAAATTAAGTGATAGATATCAACATAGTTGATCATTTCACTATAATGCTTATTTACTTTTTTAATACTAGGCTAACAATGGTTTCATTAACATTACTACTATTAAATAGTCGTAAGGTTAGTATTGCAGGCATTTATATTACTACTAGGCTAACAACGAATTCATTAACATTACTACTATTAAATAGTTATAAGGTAATTACTGTAGGAACGTTTAATATTACTAAGGTAACAATGGTTTCATTAACATAACTGCTATTAAATAGTTATAAGGTTAGTATTGTTGCAGGATAATAATACGAAGCTAACAATGGTTTCTTTAATATTACTGTTAAATAATTATAAGGTTATTAGTGTTATAGGTATTTATAACAGTACTAAGCTTACTTTATTATTATTTATTCAACTAATATGCTTTGTAATAGTTTAGAATGTTATTTAGGATTTTCTTGTGCTGCAGACACGTCCATGGCATCATCATGAGATTAGGAAACAGATTTTAAAATCTTCATTACTATTATTAGTATGTTTATTTGCATTCAGGGTAGGAGTGGTCTACCTGGAGAGAGAGGGAGACCCGGAGAGCCTGGATTCAATGGAGCCAAAGGTTTTTAATATTTCTCCATAAATTTATTGATTTAAGAAAGGGACAAATTACCAACGACGAAGTATTAAATAGGATTGGCACAAATAGGCAAGTAAATATCACAAGGAATATAAAGCAGAACGGTTCCGAAGAGGATGATTTACTAAAAGATACAATTGAAGAAAAATTGGAAGGAAGGTTCGATAAAGTCCAAAACTTGGGAAGCTTGATGATCTGATAACCAATTCGTAAGAAAAGAAAAGCAGAGGATAGAAAAATGTGTAAGAGTTATATGCGTGGACCCGCCAATAGCAGTGCGCTAAGAGAGAGATAATTTCAAAATTAAATATGTTTAATAACAGAAAAATATGTGCACAGTGTTCCGTATGTATAACCAATGAAAAACCTTGTGGTCAGGGACAAAATTGTACATTAATTTTAAAACAATATTATAAACCTCAAACAGTAGCTTGTTTAACATCCGTTTCTAGCCCCTCGACCAACAGCTTATCTGCTCAATCTCATTCCCTTGACTACGGATTAATACTGCTAATGAGACGCAGCAAAACACTTATTTTTTATTTTTGGTTGTGTGGGTTAAAAATACAACAACCGCGTGTGTTTACGACGTTCTCTTTCATTGTTGCTGTATCTGTTGTTTTCCTTATTTCCTCCTTTCTCTCCGTGGTTATTAGTAATGTTACCCTTGATAGCGCACTGATGACAGCCGGCGCACATTTACGAATAACCTTCCAACAATCTATGGATTTTTCATTCAAATACGTCTCTACACGGTCTTCCATGGTAGTCACCTATCCTTGTACTAACCGGGTATGACACAGCTTAACTTCTTTCAATGACGCTCAGCTTAACCAACTACGCTAAAACCCGCCCCCCACTCCTTAGTTCACTCCTCATTACTATCCAGACCAGAATGTGTGCAGCAATAATTTCAATCCATATCATCGTGGATGTCTGTTAATCTCTTAGAACTCAATCAAATCCTGCAGGAGTCTTTGCTGGTTTTGGACACTTCAACAACTAAGTCAAATCCCGATTCTATTTAAATTGGGACTCAATGGAAGACGATGACGATGATTATAAATTGGTTTTAGTTTTAATAGATTAATTATAATATAAGTTTCTGCTAAACAGGAGATCGAGGCTTGAACGGAATGACGGGAACACTGGGACCTAAAGGTGACGCTGGATTTCCTGGAACAAAGGGAAGGGATGGACCCCCAGGCGCTAAGGGTACCACGGGACTTCCGGGACTAGCAGGAGGTTTAGGACTGCCTGGAGAACCTGGACCTAATGGAAATCCTGGAGAGAGAGGTAAAGAGTCCGTTATACAAATAATAAATACCAAGCTGTTTATTATTATTGTTTCTTATTTTTAAAAATAATAAACATACTTTCTCAGGCTATTAACTACAGCTGCAGTTAATAGCATTAACTATAGCTATTAACAACTACTATTTGCTATTAGCTACATTTAGAGCGTGGATGAGGTATAATCATAGGTAAATCTATTAACCTATTAATCGGTAGGGTACTCAAATGTAGCGTGAAAACGAGTGTGAGTAGCAATATGTACCTTGGACCTGCCATTTGGTACGAGAGAGAATAAACGAGATGTATGTCTTATACGACTGAATTGACTTCAGTCAGATTTCCTTTAATATTATTATTGCTGAGGCTGTAGCATGATCTCTTATGAGTCGTAATACGGATCACGAAGTGGTGCAAGTTTCAAATACCAGTCCACGCTTAGACGCGTTGATGACAGGAAACTGATTTTAAATTTTGAGTCTTTATAGTTTTCGGCTTTTATGGCTTTGGTCATTTATGGCTTTGGTCGTTTATGGCTTTGGTCGTTTATGGCTTTGGTCGTTTATGGCTTTGGTCATTTATAGCATTGGTCGTTTATGGCTTTGGTCGTTTATGGCTTTGGTCGTTTATGGCTTTGGTCGTTTATGGCTTTGGTCATGTATTGCTTTGGGCTTTTCATAGCCTTTGTTATTAAAAGTTTATATTGTGATAAAATCGCAACAATTCGATCAATTATTAGTTCTTATGATATTTTATGAAAGTTGCAGAAACGTCTAATCGATTTAATCAATCGATTATGTAACTTATTGATTGATTTGTTTTAAATTAATCTTCGCTCTTGTTTTTCTCTTTCAACATTCTCTAGCAAGCTTAAGACTTACCTTTTCCAACCATAGACATAATCAATCTACACTGACCATTTTTTGATCACCGGACCGGCTTTCGATTAGGACCTTCCTTCTCCTCAGCACATTTCTTTTGCAGATTGGTCTGGGTGAACTGATCTGTAGTGATGTGTGCTGTTGGAGACATCCCTGACTTCGTCCCTGGATGAGGAAACGGACGTTAAACCTTTATTATTACTATTATTAATGTCACGTGATAATGTAGGTCAACCTGGAGGAGCGGGCGACCCTGGACCCCAGGGTCCGCCTGGACTCCCTGGAAACCCTGGGACACAGGGCAGCCCTGGGCAGGACGGCAGCCCTGGAGGACCTGGGATGAAGGGAAACAGCGGACTACCTGGAATAGATGGATTGCCCGGAGCTCCCGGACTGCGTGGAGACAAGGGTACGAGATTTGTCTTTATGACTATGTGTCTTTATGACTGCTGTGTCTTTATGGCTGCTGTGTTTTTATGACGGTTGTATCTTTATGACTTTGTGTCTTTATGACTGATGTGTCTTTATGACTGCTGTGTCTTTATGACTGTATGTCTATATGACTATGTGTTCTTATGACTGTTGTGTCTTTGTGACTGTGTCTTTATGACTGCTGTGTCTCTATGACTATGTCTTTATGACAATATATTATATTCGTTTATTACATGAAATCTGACATACCGCAGAAAACGTACACACACACAAATGGCAATATAGAAAGTAATAAACATAAGCAGACATTGTTTAAAAAAAACTTAATAAGAGTCCTTATATAGAGTCTTCCTGAGGAAGGCTTCAAGGCGTTCACTCTCGGAGGAACCAACATAACCCCACCAAAATTGCGATGCATAAGTTAACTTGGAGAGTACAATAGATTTAAAGACAGTGACAATTAGGTCAGAATTAAGACTTTTTGATTTTAGAGTGCGAATGGGAAAAAAATTAGAAGAGCAACTGCTAATTATATCATCCACGTGGACAGAAAAAGAGAAGTTGGATTGCAGTGTAACACCTAAGCATTTCAAGGTGTTGACTCTGACAATTCCATCTAGGAGCGGTAGCACAGAACTTGCTAGAAATCTAGATCGCGGAGGATGGAAAAGAAGACTGCTGTGTCTTTATGACTATGTTTCCTTATAACTGCTGTGTTTCTAGATTATGTGTCCTTATGACTGCTGTGCCTTTATGACTGTTGTGTCTTTATGACTGCTGTATCTTTATGACTGTTGTATGTTTATAACTGTCCAGCCCTTAGGACAGTCAGGGATCTCGGAGGACCGTAGTTATAATTCGATTACTATCTACAGAAGCACGAAATAAGCGCTAATTATAGTGGCTTGACTTGAAAATTGCTGCAAAGTTAATGTAGTGTACACGTAATGTCTTAGATGGTATATAGATTGCTCAGGGATGTGGGGAGGTGATAATTTAAATTGAATTGTACAGAACATTAGATCTCGATTAGAGCTACGATCCTCTGTATCTTCTTCATATAAAGAGCAATTCTCTAAGAACAATAATAATACCAATAATAATATGGTCGTAGACTGGAAAATTAAAAATTAGAATAGAATAATTTAGCGGTGAGGTGTTGGCCCCAAATATTTTTATGTTTCTTCTGAAGCTAGAAAATATTTATTTCTATGACGACTCAGACATCATATTCATATGATATAACTGACGCTAAGACTTAAAGCTGTAGCCTGTGTGTGTAGTGAATACAAATAGATTATGATGTGTTCAGGTGATAGAGGTAATCCAGGTGGAAGAGGTCTACCTGGAATATCCAGGCCTGGATTACCTGGAGATCTTGGAGAGCCTGGAAGACCTGGTAACCCTGGGCTAGCCGGCATGAAGGGAGATAATGGTAAGTATGAATGTTTTGTATTCTTAATGTTTAATGTTTGAAGTTTAATAGAGTATATTATGCTATGGCATCTCTATACTTTACAACAGTTACAGTAAAACAAGTAATATACAATAAAATGCACACAGTAAAAATCACTAAAATATAAAATAACTATCATACGTAACGTAGCTTAAATATTGCAATCTGAGAAATTTACCAGTGAGCAGAATTTAAATGGAATGATCTTCTAGTGCACTTCCCAACGGCAGGACCATGGCATATAACTCTTCTAACCAATTCTATCGACAGCTTTTCTGTTCCGCTCCATATCTGAATTAGTTATCAGATCATCCAACATCCCATATCTCGGTCTTCCTCTAACTCTTTTCTCTTGCATTCTTCCTTCTATTACATCCTGCACCATACCATCCCCGCACATACTAATCCGCGGTCGAATATCTTACCGAGATCGCCACTGGCTCCGCTTCTATAGATTCAATCCTGAATTCAACTTGGTTGTAGATTAGTATTCCTATTGTTTTTAAACTTACTGGTTTGTTAGATATCTATTACTTTTATAGAGAACATATATTTTATGAAACCCTTGTTAAAACTAACTTTTTTAAAACTCTATGGCGTCTCTATGTGGACACCAGAGTAGTCTCTTACAACCTTCCTCCTCCACCAATCACGATCCATAGCGAGATCATACACACCGCTACCCGTATGACTAAATTTAGTATCTATTAAACTTAAATCTTCATTATATTGTCTTAGTAAATTATGCTTATTTAAAAGTTACTGATTGCCTGAATTGAGTGATTGATTTGACGTATTTAGGATTGCCGGGCGTTGATGGGCTGAATGGACAGAAGGGCGAGCCAGGCAGGGCTGATAGGGCGGGCCAGAAGGGCGACAAGGGTCTGCCGGGCATGCCTGGAAACCCTGGTAATTCCTAGCTTCAAATATTGCTAATCATTACACAATAATAATAAGAAGCCAATAGCAGCCACTTCAGTAGATAACGGATGTGCGAGACCTTCCTGATGTGACCAAACTCTGGGTCAACTCTGGGTCACCTCTGGATCGACTCAGGGTCAACTCTGGGTCAACTCTGGGCCAACTCTGGGTCAACTCTGGATCGACTCAGGGTCAACTCTGGGTCAACTCTGGGTCAACTCTGTGTCAACTCTGGATCGACTCAGGGTAACTCTGGGTCAACTCTGGGTCAAATCTGGGTCAACAGAATGACATTTAGTCTGTGCGAATGTAGATTATTAATAGTAGTATATACCTTGAACTTGCTATTTGCTATTCAGAATGTTCGTGTGAATGAGTGAATAGCAAAACAATTAATATGTCATTGAAGTCTATAGCAATGCAAGTAGTATAATAGAGGTATTTATCGAGTCATTCTATTACTCAAACTCTTGCTACATTTAAATCTCCATTGTGTGTCAATTAATTTTAAATAGTTTTTAATAAAGTTTTTATTTTTCTACATTTTGCAGGAGATCCAGGTTTGGCAGGGAGACCCGGGGGTCCTGGACTCCCAGGGTTAGCTGGAGACAAGGGAGAGAGAGGAAGACCTGGATTACCTGGCTTTGATGGAGGACCGGGAGGCAATGGTCCCCCTGGACTCCCAGGTATGTCTACCTTTTAAACTAAAATGTAAACTTTTTATTTAAACTTCTTATTTAAATTTTTAAACTTGTTTTGTGCTATAATATCAACGTGCCTTTGTTTCATATAAGAAACAGTTTACTTTTCATTGTTAGCTCTTTAAAAATCTAATTATGTTCAACAAAAATTAAAATTATTGAGAAGTGATCGTTCATGATGAAACCTACCTCATTTAGTATCACATATTTAATTATTTGGCAGTGTCAGAGTAAGGGATGGGTGTCTCCCAACTGACATACGAGATTATTACTGCAGTAAAATATCTCGGACCAGGTTCAAAATCATTCAGATCAAAGAGAATTATTTCAAGAATCTGAAATCAAGATTAGTGTTTATATCTATCCAATTAATAATAAACCATTTGCTTTACATTTGAAAGTGAATTCAAATGTTTATATTTTAATTAAAACAAAATTATGCAACATGTATAATGCAATAAACAAACAAGCAAATAGTGAACAATAGTAATTATAACAATAATAATAATAATTATTATTAATAATAATGATAATAAAGCGAGTAATTAATTTCGTTAAATGTTAACTAGAATTACTCTAAGCATTCTAACACTCTCATGTTTTCTAGAAAAAATCTAACAGAGATAATTTTCACACAGAGCACTGTCTTGTCAAAGGCACTGGAAAAAATCTAAATATATCCCCTCACTAATCCATATAAATTTTACATTATATTCTCATAGACGTACTTCAAAAATATACTATTACACTTCTCCTATTTAATTTATCTTCTGGAAGTACTTGTACAAAGAAATGCGACGCACTGTTCTTACTGTGACTAATTATTACATTAGAAACACCAACAGCCTCAGAACAGTCGTGACCTGCAGATCTATCACTACTCTAGTGTTTCCTTACACCTTCCTTTAAGAGATTTTAGACTCAACGTTTTAACAGATCTCTATCCCACCAAAGCATTGGTTTAATCTTTAAGATATAGGGCCTACTACAAGAACAAATACATAGCCTAATCCCTAAATTTACAGAGTGCCTTTTACAATTCAGGTCTATGCCCTGCAATCCAGCTATTTGTTATTAACTAAATACATTTAACATTATATTAAAATCCCGTTTCACATGTTAACTTGTTCACATGTAAAATAAGGTTTTAACTTTGGATGTAGCTTAAACATAAGCTGGACAGCAAGTGACGTAACTTATTATTTCTGCATTCACCTGAATTGTACACAGGTACATGTACATAGAATGATACAGTGAGTAAAATAAAGCCACAGAGACGGACACTGCTAGTAATAACAAGCAGTCATATAGACTGATACGTAGCGAAACAATAGAGAGAACTGCATAAACTTAGAATACAGTAAGTGAATGCATTCAGAATATGACTATCGAGCAGGTCAGCAATCAGCGACCGAAGTTACAGTAGGGTACCAAAGAACAATATTCATGTGCCGACAGTCAAATAAATTTGTTAAATAATACATGCTCATGCTGTATCGACGTCAATCCAAATCTCAATCCCTGACAGGCAGCTTAGTCAATTATCCTTGTTACCAGTCCTATGTATGTCCGAGATTTGAACTCTGTGATCAGCGCTACCGATATCAATCTGTGAGACATCAAAGCACATAATCCGTCACTTCATGAGCTAACTACGGCTCTATACACCGAGCTACACGTAACAGCTCAACAGTGTATCCCTGTCTTTATGAACTCTTCTATACTAATACACATGTAGAATTTATATGTGCTCGGAATATGATCTTTGTGTTTTATATTTAAATGTTTTGACGATTCAAGCAAAATATTTGTATGTATATTCATGCATATGCGTTACTATGCAGCAAATCTCATGAATGTGCATGTCCTAGAAAAGTAGCCCAATTGGTAGCACTCTTGCCCCATAACAGGCTATCGTTTCGAATTCCCGTCGGACTGCCCATAACTGATTCCCTTATAGTATGGAAACCGACACTCATTATCATCATCATGATCATAATCATAATGATCATCATCATCATCATCATCATAATCATCATCATCTTTCCCTGAATCCAAATTTAGCTAGGGTTGGGATACAAGTAGACCTTTAACGTTTTACACTTCCTTTTTGCAAAATATTTCTGGTAATTTCTGGAACCTATAGGCGCTCTTTTCTGACGTTGGTTATGGAAGCCAACATTAAAGCTAATTAATCGAACTAATCTGATTAGTTCGATTAATTAGCTAATGGGTAGGGCTGATGATGAGTTGGGCTGATGGGTAGGTTTTATCTTCATTTTATTTACTATTATTTTAATTATCTATTAAGCTAAGTAATCTAGCTTAAATTGATACAGTCATCCGAGCATTTAATTGATCGAATCTTAATTTGTGATCACTAGGATTAAATGGATTGAAGGGACGTCCAGGATTTGATGGACTTCCGGGTAAGGAAGGTCTTCCAGGGCTTCCCGGTGATAGAGGACTCGATGGAAGACCTGGAGAGCCCGGACGTCAAGGTTAGAATCTTATTCCATAGGACTTACACCTATGCATTCTTCTACTGCTATGGTAGATATTTAAGTAGAGACTGTGTTTTGTTGATATTTTGAATTTTATATAGTCACAATTTAGTAAAATATAAATTTTAATTCGATTCGTAATTTAGTGTTATTCTTAGTAAAGAATGAATGTTATGCTCTAATTGAAAAAGGGATGGAAAACCAAACTAAAGATTTTCTTGGGATTAACACTTCTTATAAAATTTGATTAAGCTGATGTTAACGTCAGTTTCCTCACTCGAAAGCGATGTCAGTGAAGGGCGAGTCTAGGATTTGAATCCCGCACATACTGATCCGCGGTCGAGTATCTTACCGACTTCGGCTCTGGCTCCAACCAGATTAAGATTTTAAAGCGACTGAATTGACATATTTGACAATTTTCAGGACCCCCAGGACTTGCCGGTATGAAGGGGGATAGGGGTAGACCCGCTCCCCCCAGCCCCCCAGTGTTTGCGGCCAAGGGCGAGAGAGGAGACCCTGGTAGACCAGGAGCCATGGGAAACCCGGGCAGCCCCGGTCAGGACGGTATCGATGGACTGATGGGTGGGTTGTCGTTATCTACTAATTACTAAATTATTAAATTAATTATTATTAAGAATTACAGGCATATTATTAAAAAGCTGGTAAAGCTAATGTTAACGTGAGTTTCCTCACTCGGAAGCGATGCCATGTCTACTATTATTAGTAGTAGTATTTATTATTATTATTATTATTATTATTATAAATTTTTTTTAAATTGCCCTGGGCTGTATAAGGCCCTGGGCTAAAATATAAGATAAAAAAGACTTTATTTAATTATAAGAAAGACGAAAAATATTTAAAATAGTTCCTCTACGCTCTGGGAGGCCGCATTCGCCAATGTGCCACGAATGCATACAGCATTAAAACGATGGAGTGCGATAGATAGGCGCTGCCATAGAAAGGCTTTTTCACGCTGGTCGCCTATAATGGCACTGGTGCTCCTGCCTAATTCGTTTAAGAAGTCAGACGCGGCAGAGTTGATGGGGCCCAATGTCTCAAAAGCAATTGGCAGGAAGATATAGCTGCTAGAGACTGCGGCATATTTCAGTGTCTTCCTATTGGCAGCGGCTTCAGCAGCTGAGCCAGCAGCAGCGCATGAAAGGCTGAGATTGCTTGCTGAGAATGTGTCTGTCACAGTGACATCCCAGCTGATACACTTGCCTTCTGCCCAAGGAATTTGAGATACATCGTCCGGTCGTTTCCCATCCGAGCGGCTCAATCCCTGGGGCTCCTTTATGACCGGAATATTTGCGCGAGCTAGAGCACGCCATACCAGATCATTCAGATACTGGTGTCTGCCGATTCTGCCAGCGCTCCGCATGCACGAAAGGCCGTGAGTGCCCAGAGCATTGACCGATGCTCCACAGACACAGTTGTGTGGCTCACAAAGCGTAGAGCCCAGCCGAAGACCAACCGGTACTCTCACTGCCTAGTCATCCAGGGGGAGGCCACAGGAAGATCAAGGCAAGGCTTTCAACCAGTCACCACTATGAAGAGTAGAAACAGCAAGCAGCCGAGCCTTTTCTTGTGGGATTAACGCCTTCGCGAGGAGTTTTGAGTGCGCAATGCCAGAGATTTTGGAGTCCTAAGCCTTCATGGACTTAGACACCATTCCATTAGGCGCTTCCGATAGTGATAGAGCAGACCAAATGCCTTGAACCCTGGCTACCTCCACATCGGTGAACTGAGGAGAGCATGAGAGCTTATTATATTGTTATTATTGCCCTGGGCTAAATAGTGCTAAAAATAAGAAGGACTTTATTTAATTAAATATCGATGGGCTTATGGGGAGGTTTTATCTTCTTCATCTACTAATTATTAATATTAATTATTATGAAAAATTATAATATTATTAGTAGTAGTATTTCCTATTATTATTGTTTAAATTGTCCTGGGTTGTATAAGGCTAAAATAAGATAAAAGAAAGACTTCATTTAATTAAATATCGAAGGGCTGATGGGTAGGTTTTATCTTCATTTTATTTATTATTATTATAATAATAAATAGAACAATAATACATGTAATAATAATAATACTAATAATAATAATAATAATAATAATATCCCAAAGCGTAGAGGAACTATTTAAAATAATTTTTCATCTTTCTTTTAATTAAATAAACTCTTTTTTATCTTATATTTTAGCCCAGGGCCTTATACATAATAATAATAATAATAATAAAATAATTTTGTATATAATGTAATCAATCATTTTATAGGGATAAAAACTTCAGGATCATGGTATTTGGATTAAAAAGCAAACGTTAAGTTCCTATTATAATTGCTAATATTGTTATTAGTGAAATGTATAGTTATATTTTAGAACAGCCTAAGTGAGATTGTAATAGTTCCTTTCTCTTTGTTTTGCTCAGTCTTGGTTATCCTTCTTTTGTAAGTCTTGTAATAGCAGCGTTGATCGCACGGTAAAATCACAGAAAATCGGTTTTTCATTTGTCGCGGTTGATTGTGTCAAATTACTGCGCAAGCAATAAACTCTCTTAAAAAAGTCAAAGCCAAGTTTAACGTCAGCTTTCTGCTCGATATCATGTTACTGACGAGTAGATAACTGGATTTGAACCCTGAACCTACTGTTCCGCTCTCGAACAACTTATCAACAACCCACCGGCTCGACTCATCTCTTGACTATTTCATGTCTTTAATTCATTGGAAGAAAAACCGAATTCTAGTAATTTTATGTAGTTAGATTTTTGAATCTTTGGTAGTTTACTAGAATTCTTTTCCGTAGCATGTACATTTCCTCTTTTTAAATAGACGAAACAAAATTATGTACTGTCAAGTTAATTCCCATTCATATTATTGATTTATATCTTTTCAGTGCACTGCCAAGTGGCAGGTTCAAGGTACATATTCATACTCAATGTCTGCTTTCTCGCTCCATAAGAGCACTTCTTAGATCAACAAGTTAATCCCTTCACAAAGTCTATGCCTTATCCATACCATATGTAGCCTATAGCTTGGGAAAAATATGGCTTCTGAGGTGGTTTCCCGTTGCCTTCCTCAGTTAGGTGGATTAATTACCATTTAATCCTGGGGGAAAATATTTCATGGTGAGGTGGATCCCCTCTTACCAACTGTTTGCGGTTGCCCAATTCTGCAGTGGTCCAACCACACCCGAGCACAACACGGGGATTTATATATCACTCATTAATTCATTGATTCGCTGTTTTAGTAATTCGTACATTCACTGATTGACTAATTCATTTATACCTTGATGCATTGATTCACTGATTCAGTCATCATTGATTATTTTGATTAATTAATTCATTGATTCATTAATTGTTTGGATTAGAAGGGATTATAAGGGATTTACTGATAATATGGTATGGGAGAGAGAAATGGAGAAGAACTATTCGTATCCCGACACTAGTAAAACTGGGATTAAAAGGAATATGATGATGATGATGATGATGATGTCGATGACGACGACGATGACGATGACGACGATGACAATGATAATTCATTAATTCATTGATTAGTTGTTCTTACGGATACCTGATAACATGTTGTTGTTGTTGTAACACTGTAGGACAGAAGGGCGAGCCCGCCCCACCGGGAGGTCCGGGGTCTCCAGGACCCCCCGGACCCTTGGGCAGATCTGGTGAAAACGGCAATCCTGGTGTACCTGGTCTAGATGGTCCCACCGGTCTGAATATTATTATTAAAAAATAGTTACTTAATTTTTATTATAAAAATTCGGGCTTGATTGCAATTGATCAAAAGAATGATGTCCCTGATATCATCCTTGTATGAGGAAACGCACGTTAATCCTTTATTATTAAAAAAAGGATTAATTTAGTCTTTAATACTAGTGGTTGATATTGTATTTTTTATAAATACCAGCTGGTGGGAATGCAGGTTATATGTAAGAGATTAGAGATTCCCATATTGCCGAATATGAAAATCATGATAAATAATATTACAGGATGTAAATATTGCAAAATATAAATATAATCTTCTAATCAGTGCATTCACATTTCATAAAAGACGTAAGCCAAAGCCATGGCTTCTGTTATGACGCACTTATTGTTACTGAGCTTTAATATAAGATGTATTATGTACCCACCCTGATTATATCAGCGCTGTGTACTTCCATAAACCACAGCTATGCTTCAAGTTAAATTTTATGTTAATTCTAAACATAAATTCATTAATAAATTCATTTAATATTTAATTCTAAATATTAAATAGTACTAATTAATTACCATTGTCTGCTTGAAACAAGTTGACAAAGTACTTTGAAAATACTGATTAAAGACATTTTCCATGGACCTCAAATTTGACAGTACTAATTACTGAGAATATATTTAAGCCAACAAATATGAACACAAATAAGAAATTGTCACAGTTCGAAACTGTTTATTCAATTACGGGCAGTATCCGATTTGCAACGGAATGCGAAAGACGTTAAAAACATTACCATTGGAAATGTATTTACTTTTTTAAATTGTGGATATTTGCAGGACCTAAGGGTGACCCTGGACCACCGGGACCTTCAGGGCAGCCCCTATCTCTGCCCCCTAGTGGCTTCACGCTCGTCAAGCACAGTCAGACTATGGACGTGCCCCAGTGCCCCCCGGGCGGCGTTAGGCTGTGGGAGGGCTACAGCATGCTTAACCTCGAGGGCAACGGAAAATCTAATGGACAGGATCTGGGTTGGTCTTGTTTTTATGTTGTCGTAATGGCCTATCCACGGTTGATTCTTTGTCTGTCCAAGTGTTTCATTAGATTTCTCTTGGTTGATCCACTGTCTGTTCAAGTGTGTCATTTGATTTCTCTAGGTTGACTTACTGTCTGTCCAAGTGTTTCATTAGATTTCTCTTGGCTGATTTACTGTCTATCGAAGTGTTTCATTAGATTTCTCTAGGTTGATTTACTGTCTATCCAAGTGTTTCATTAGATTTCTCTAGGTTGATTTACTGTCTATCCAAGTGTTTCATTAGATTTCTCTTGGTTGATTCACTGTCTGTCCAAGTGTTTCATTAGATTTTTCTAGGTGAATGCACTGTCTATCCAAGTGTTTTTTAGATTTCTCTTGGTTGATTCGCTGTACCTTCGTTGTTAGAAATATGACAAATCGCTGTATTTCATTTTTGTAGTATAACATCTCATTGCTGAAAGGTAGTTTACTTCTGAGCCTCAAGAAAGCTGTCAGTATGAATAACTACTCTGAATATTATATACTAGGGAGAAACTCAGTGTACCCATAAATTGTAAGTTGCAAGATTTAATAAAAGCTGGTAAAGCTAAGGTTGACGTCTGTTTCCTCACTCGAAAGCGATGTCAGTGACGGGCGAGCCCAGGATTTGAACCCCGCACATACAGATCCACGGTCGAGTATCTTACTATCTTCGGCGCTGGCTCCAGCCACTGGCTGCAACAAGAGCCTACTGTATTAGTCGCTCACAACTGATATTATCATGGACGATGCTATCACACTCAGTCTTCTTGTTGTTGATACTAGGTGACCCGGGCTCTTGTCTGCGCAGTTTCAACACAATGCCCTTCATATTCTGTGACTTCAACGACGTGTGTAACTACGCGAGCAGGAACGACAAGTCCTACTGGCTGTCCACCACCGCCCCCATCCCCATGATGCCCGTCTCCAACAACGAGATTTCCACCTTCATCAGTCGCTGTGTCGTCTGCGACGTCCCCACAAACACTCTGGCAATCCACAGCCAGTCCTCCGAGATCCCTGACTGTCCTAAGGGCTGGACAGGTTTATGGATTGGTTACAGCTTCGTCATGGTAAGGAAAGCGCTTTAATATTTGTGTGAAACTCTTGTGTTTTATTGTGAAATATTATATTTCTCTTTTGAAAAAATGTGTGAAAATTGTTGGTAAAGTCTTTCTTGGGAACTTAGGACCATGACAATGGGCATTGAATGGTTGACTTTTCATAGAACGCTTGCCGAAATATTCATATTCATATTGGTACACTTAATGAGTTCGGCTTATACGTTCTTAGTTACGTACGTTGAATCTATGCACGGGAAAGAATATGTGTTTATTTTGTTCATATATCACACAGCACAGCAGTTAACATAATTATTTCAAATAACATACAGGTACTTGAGTAAAACGCAAAGTATACATGCAAAACCAGGCCATCAATGAAGGAGCATAACACCCTAGCTAGTTGACCACTTGGATACCAATCACCTTGCTAACAATCGTCCTGCATGTTTAAATCAATTATAAATAAAAATAAAAGAGTGACAGTGTCGAATCAATGAAGATTTAAATACAACAAAGTAAGGGGACCTAGAGGATTTTTCATTCAAAGCTGTCAATACTTGGTCTAGTCATACGGCTAGTTGTATATTGAATAGGACACTGTATTCTGTTCATTAAAGTGATGAATATTTATTTATTTTTCTAGCGTTTTGTAAAACATTGCAGTTATTGTTGTAAGTTTTTTGCCAGTTAATACTAAAATGCCCCACACATTCCAATTTATTGATCGTTCAAGCTTATATCTACCGTCTAATGCCACATATTTAAACCATTACGAACTTATTCTGTATCACTATTATGTCTTAAATAAACTTCAAATCTAACATTCACATCTTTTTCTAGCGTTATTAAGAACTGTAAGTATCATAATTATCATTGTAGTCAGCTAGATAAGATACTCTGTATCTTCACTGACGACCAATTTTTATCGCGATAGATGTAGGAATTGCTGTTGAGGCATTGTATGTCGCTTATGAATTTTGTGTTTTCGATGAAAAATAAACATACTATCTATCTATCTATCTATATGTTTCAGCACACGGGAGCAGGAGCCGAGGGAGGTGGTCAGGCACTGGCTAGCCCCGGCTCCTGCCTGGCTGACTTTAGGTCGTCTCCGTTCATCGAGTGTAACGGTGCCAAGGGCACGTGCCACTACTTCGCTAATGAATTCAGCTTCTGGTTGACGACGATTGACACTCATTCTCAGTTCACAAAACCCGTGTCAGAAACGTTGAAGGCTGGAGCCCTTCGCTCTAGAGTCAGTCGCTGTCAGGTCTGTCAGAAGGCCGTCATGTCTCCAAACCTAGGCTAAGGATTAGATTATGGACTTTGACTAGCCTGCCAACCGTCGTCTTCAGGCATTGTCAACTTTTTGTCAGTAGTTGTTATAGGAGTCAATCAGCTGTTGTCAACGTTGTCAGTAGTTGTCATGAGAGTCAATAAGATGTTGTCAGTGTTATATATATAAGTACTTGTCATAAGAGTCAATCAGCTGTTGTCAGCTGTTGTTTGCTGTTGTCAGCTGCTATCAGCTGTTGCCAGCTGCTGTCAGCTGTTGCCAGCTGTTGCCAGCTGTTGCCAGCTGTTGCCAGCTGCTGTCAACTGTTGTCAGCTGTTGTCAGCTGTTGTCAGCTGTTGTCAGCTGTTGTCAGCTGCTGTCAGTCCTCAGCTGTTGTCAGCTGTTGTCCTCAGCTGTAACCTCTGCAATCAAAGTAGTTATCGTTTGTCGTTTTCAAAGAGTCACACGCTGTTCTCGCATTTATTATAAAATATCCCGGTTGTCTGCAATTGGTAATAAACCGTGATGTCAAAGCCTAATTATATACATTATATTGAATAAGCATCTCCGATAAAATCTATCACTTCAATACCACATATTCAAACCGTTCGGCTGATTCTAGGAAATAACTGACTAGGCATGTGAATGTTCGAGATTGTACTCTCGATTGAGATTGCCCGATCGGGAATTGATTTCATGACCTCATGGACAAATATTTGACATTTCATGACGTCATCTGACCCTCTACACCATGAACTATTTAGACACTTTGTCGAGATGGTAATAGTAATAATAACAATAATTAGAGTGCTACAGTCATCAATGACAACATCGAGCACTATTTGAGACAAAATTAATCCGGCGAGCAAACAAGAGGAAGGTTCAAAAACGGTGCAAATTCCAAAATCCAGAAAAATAATAATTGTCATTGTAGTTAGTGCAACAAACGAACCGACAAGTTTATTGTCAATGAACTCAATGACAATAGAGAGGTAAGTTAATCCTACGCTGAGAGTGTGTCTCAAGTTAATGTTGAAGTAATATGTTGATATGCTGTTCTGAATATGACAGTGCTTTTATAGGATTTGTGGACGATATCGAGAAATTAATTGAATCCAAATTAGATCAAGATAAAAATACGTTGAAATGTGGAAACAATATCTTTACAGTGTGACGACACTGGTAATACAAAGCTGACAATCTTTTGACAGTATTTTATCTATAAGCTGACTATTTATTTGACAAGTGTTGACAATTTTGTGTTGATATATTGACCATCTATTGATAACATGCTGACTGGGCCAATCTGACTTTAATACTGCCATATTTCTGCTGATTACTGTTTTATGAGATATTTATTAGATGTCAAGTGAACTGCGCACCTGTATCGTAGCTATATATCTATGTGAAGTTGGTAGATATTCAATGTCGAGCGTATGTAGTTGACCACGATATTTTAGCGCGTTTTAAATTTAGGCCTAATGCTGCTACGTATTTTATATTTTATATTCCCCTATTATTGTTATCTGGTGATATACGTGGGTCTATCTATTCGACCTTATAGTCGCAGGTTCTAGATTCGTCTCTCGTTTCTGATTGCTTTTTATATAAATATTTAGAAAAGTTTTCTGCTTTAGAAGAATGCAGATATGCTCTCAATCGTATATCTTGTGATGAATACATATGTATAAAAGATCAAAAATAAATTTATTTATAAAATTGAAAATAATAATTGTGTATAAAATGAATAGATTGAAATTTAACGTTTGCTGCAGCCACTGTAGAATAGCATTCATGCGAATATAAACATAGCAACAAATGAAGCAGTCTAAGTGGCTCTACATGTATGAGACAAATAATTGATATAACTCCATATGAATACTTTAAAATCACTCTAAAGAGCTCTGCTTTAAATTTACTAGCTGACAGTTAGGTATTCTAACTGGACGTCCCTGATATCATTCTTGGTTGAGGAAACGGATGTAAAATCTTTATTATTATTATTAATCTAAAGGTCTCTCTATTTAGAAGCTGAGTAATTAGTTAGTTATGTAAATAATTTTTATTTGTAATATTAGTTTTTAAAAGAATAAACAGAGTTTTAATTTCAGATATGTTAAAAATTAAAGACCCATGTTATTTGTCAGCCTATTTATGATAAATCTGTGTTTTCACTGCCGTCAAGAATATGTACCATTAAGCCCATATTCACGCGGGTCTTGGCCACGTAAAAAGATTGCTACTTATAAGCAAGTAATATTATAATTAGGTGCTCCCATTATGTTAATGCATATTTCTAGAGTGTGTATTTTATGTCGTGTATATCACTGCCATGTGCTGTTTAATGCATTAATTAATTGATTAATTAATTTATAAATTCACGTCATTAATTTACTTCTACTTTTCTGTTGTTATTAAAACGAATAGATTAGGACTTGCTTAACGTTGATTTTGCAGACAAAAGAAAGATAGTTTATCTGTAGCAGACTAAATCGCGTCTACAACCATGCATCAGATTTTCTTTTCATTCATTTTAATTTTTATAATTCTCTATAAACTGCACAATATATAACATCATAAAAGCATAGCAACCATTTTGGAACAAGCAACAAAAATAAGCGCGTAGAAACTTCGCTATTAAAATAGAAATTGTTAAAGATGTCAAGTTAATCTAGATTGATGTGATACTAAAAATGGTCTAAGAAATCCTGTTTGTAGGCATCAAACTAGGTGATGCATTTAGAAATACAAAATGAATATGAACATTAATCAATTAAACATTATGGAAAATATATATATTATTTAGTATCACTTAATGACAAATAGGATACACTTTTAATGTGAGTGAGATCGCGGTACGCTTGAGAGCAAAGTGCGTGAACTAAAACACATCAAGGCAATTCAAGTAGGATGTTTTAAAAAAAACTGGCAAAGCTAATTTTAGCGTCAGTTTCCTCACTCGAAAGCACTGCCAGTGACGGGAGAGCCAAGGATTTGAACCTCGCACATACAGATCCGCAATCGAATATCTTGTCAACATCGCCACTGGTTCTATCCTAATTAACCACTTTAACCACTGCCTGATATTCTTTATTTCTTAGAAATGAATTTAATAAATGTTTCTTTCTCAATTGATACTATTCAGTCCTGACGCTAAGAGACACCGCTTTAACTTTAGATTCGACTCTGCTCATATTTTCCGCGTCTAAAGCATGGACAAAAAACAATTGCTAATTTGAACTCCTATCAAATTGCATAGTAACATGATTGCCATTTTTCTCAACCGTTAAAGCTTTTCCTAGGTCTTAATAACCTTATAGAGTCAAGATGACACGGATATTTACAATCAACGCATACAATAAAACATAATGCAGCTAAATTAGAAAGCAAGTGACACAATTGCATGTGTTACTATCGACCAGATCGTTCAAGAAATTGCAAGTTCTAAATTATGCTTCGGCGTAATACACATGTACTAGACAACACGACTGGAATTGCACCGCAATGATATGCACCTGAGAGTAATATGCTGGTATGTTAAATAGCTCTTTAAGCGCCAAATACATACCAATAAATGCTTAGACTGTTAATATCCTCCATTAAAATATATTAAATAAATATTAAATATTAAATAAATGCTATTAAATATTATTAAATATATTAAATAAATTAAATAAATATTACATATTTCAGAACCAAATCAAACCGACTAGCCGAAAGTTTAAAGTCCACTAGCAATGTGTATCTAATATTCGGAAAACCAGTCTACAGAAGAAGAACTAAGGGAGGGAGGTTTACGCGACGACCGCAAATACTGAACAGGCTATGGAGAAAAGATACTTGCAAACAGTTGTTAAAGTGGCCAGGGAGGGGTGAACGCAGGGAAACTCAGTTTCACTAGCTCGCATGTAATTCTGAGGTGCTTTCTCCTACCGGGGATCCATATTAGATACTAGAAGATTTGTAAATTCAGTAGAGGGGTGGGGCAAAAATAATGACCGTTCCCCTAGCTCTCTATTCCCACTTTAACAGCTTCTTGTAATTTATATCAGTCAGACAAATCTTGAAGTACCTACTGAAGTTAATGGAGCTGCTCAAAAGAAAGTAATGGCTGGTGTGGTAAAATAGAGTACTTTAGAAGAGCGAATTGAAGAGAATTCCTGATCTGCGGAACAGCAGAATGAAAGAACGAATGGGAAACTCATCAAAACAACAACAACAACAGTAATCAGAGGATAACTGTCGTCAACAATAACATCAAGCACTATGGAATCAGAGCCAAGCCGACAAGCACAAAACAAAAAATGTTAAAGAGATGCAAATTTTAGTATCGCCTAAGCCAGTTAAAAGTAGAGGAAATTCAGGAAGAGTGGATTTACGTGTTGGACAAAACTTGCAGATGAAAATCAGGACAGCAGCTGAAAAATATGTAGCAAAACAATTAAGGAACGCTCGGTCATCTCAGCGTAACTAACATAATCGAATTAACGTCATTTCTACAAAGCGGTGCATTTAATATCACCACTGACAGTTTCAATGCTATATTCTTTGCTTCACAGACATAGACTTATCGTTTAAACGTATTCAGTATAATCTATCACCGGAAGTATTACTGTTAATTAGTGTATATGCACAGTATTTGTCATACACAAAGTTCGCACTAATGTAATAATTGACAATTGTGAGTAAATATTGAGTTACAGTAGAAACAAATGATTCATTGACCCATGTCTAAATATAATTTGTCTTAGCTGACAAATAATGCAAACGAAATTTTCTAAAAGGAATGTGATGTTGACTTTCTGAAAATTCTTCAAACTCCCTGGATTCTGGTTGATATGAAATCCGAATTATTCAGTTAGTTTCTGTCATAGGATAATTGTAACAGAATGGATACCACACTTGTCTAGTCAGCAACATTCAGTCTGTCAGAATCTCAGCCGGACCGGCCCTAACACTATCTATTGTGATATGGAAACAAAGTCAAACTTAGCTTTATAGTATTTGATAAAATATCGATTAATTCACATACACAATCAAGTATGAACGATCTCGCGATGCAGTAGACCTTAGTCAAAAGAACACTAAGAACACCTCTTATACGCTGTATTTTCTACATATTGCACCTTAGATAATTGAATATGATTGGCACGTATTTCTCATAAAGACTTTCATTAAGTATTTTTCATGAAGTATTTCTCACCAATCAATAAGAATTTAACTTCCGGTTCCTCACCATAAGGAAACAGTCAGACTCTGCACAAACAATCGCAAAAACACCACACGATGACCACAGAGTACACGAAGACCACAAGAGAATAATTCACTGCAATTTGAAATTTTTCCTAAACTCTCCACTGTTTTATGGGACTCATTGGTATAAGTTTGCTGAATTTGATCTGATATATGTTTTAAGTGTACACATGTTTGGTTCCCACGATTTATCTTCTCGGTATATGTAAGTGCCTCTACAACTTGACAACAAGGCCTTTATTTCCGTTCATACGCTTTTCTCTCCTGTTGTTGAACATTTGTCATGTATATTGTGTGGAATGCATTATGTGTGTGATAATTGATAAATGAATAAATAAATAAATATAGAGAAAGCGAGATCAAAACAGTGTAAGTCCAATATCCAAGGAAAGCCGGTCAAATTTAGATCTAGGGCGGAAAATGATGGGTTTTTAGCTGAGAACTGGATCATCACTCAGCCTACTCTTACTGCTGCTTTGGCTGGTAGATCAGTTGGTAAAGAAGGGCGATGCTCGGGTTTGACGTTTTGACTTGACGCCCTTTGGGCTTATAACCTTGATAATATAACCGCAAAAAGAGATCTGGTTCGATGAGAGAATTATCGACAGCCTTTGTTTAATGTATGCGCCGTGATCGCTCCAATCTCCTCCTTTCTTTCCTTGCCACTTCCCCAGCCAACCAACAGGACATTTGTGCTTCTGATATAGCACAACCTTCCTGGACCCCTAGCCTCTGACTCATTATCCAAATCATCTTTCCAGAGTTGCAGATATTTCAGTTCTTTTGAGAAAACTACTACCCGAGAGTTTCCATAGTCAGCCAGGAATATACGATCTTTTTCGTCTATAGCCAAATGATACGGCTTGAAGAGAACGAGTGATTCAATTTGATCATCGGTTCTATGTGAAGTTAAGGGGAATCTTTCCAAAATAGATCCGTCGACACCGATGGTGCAAACGCTATGTACTCCAGAACGGTCTCTATCTCCGCCAAACGTTACTGCAAAAGATTTTTCCGAAATTTTTACAGCGTGTTCAGGATGATTTAGATTAGAATCGGTGCCTTTGATTTTAATTTCGGTGGCTGAAACATGATTTTTGTCATCAATGGCTAAGAGTACAAGGGATGGTGTAGATGCAGGCTGAACCATAAGAACTTCACCTTCTAGAGTTACAGAAAGAGTGTATGGAGGTTGAAGGTAGCGTACGGCTTCGTCAATTCTGCTGATTTCAGTTTCCTCACCGGATACGTTAACTCGCCAGAGTGTTCTAGGTTCACTGCAAGTAATGTAAAGGCAACAACCGCTCTGGTAAGCTTGCATGTCCATAGGTTTCAGCATTTCTTCAACTGGAATTGTCCCTAATTCATTTCCTTCTGCTCCTGACTTCGATTCGAACTTGGCAATGCAATTTTTTCCGTAGAACACTACATAATAGATTCCACGTAACTCCGTTATTCCATATACACGATGTTTCAATATCATTGTGAAAAACGTCTGTTTCTTCAGTGGAAGCTCTACAAACAGCAAAATTGTAATACAAAATACTGTATATTGTATAAAAATGTATAAGCTTGACATTTAATGCTAATGACGTTAATTTTTCATCTCTCTTTCTCTTTCTAAATAACGCTTGCTTGTAGGTCTACTGCTAATATGATAGCACCAAAACACTATTAATAGTTAAATACCCATTAAAGAACCAGCTATATATCTGACATTTTAATCGATTAATTGTGTGAATCTGATGTTCCAGATTAATGGACCGATTACAGAATCCTCATGAATTATTTTCTTCCCTGTACACATATGGCTAGCTTTCACTATGATTCATAATGGAACATAAATCACCCTACAACTGGCAGGAACCAGTGACGATGTCTGAAAGATATCCGACCGCGGATCAGTACGAGTGGGTTCAAATCCCGTCACTGATATAACCTTCGAGAGCTGAAAGTGATGTTATCGTCGGATGTTATTTAATTCCCCTTACTTTGGACTGATTATCTGGATTTTGGAATTTGCACCGTTTTTGGACCTTCTTTATGCTCGCCGGCTTGATTTTGTCTCAATAGTGCTCGATGTTGTCATTGATGACTGTAGCACTCTAATTGTTGTTATGTTATGTTGGATTTACGGCTTTACAACGAATTAGAATTATGCAATTAGGATCAAGGTAAAATAGAAAATAGTTTAAGCTAAGTTTAAAGTATGCTTCCAAGATACAAATATAGTCAGAGACAGAAACTACCAGCGAAACTTCGAATCTTTGCCTCTCGCTTAGCGAGCAAGCATGTTATCAACTCCTAAACTGTCGAAATGTTATAGAGTCTAAACTCTTAGACACTCGACAGATACGAATATTACAGTAGTTATTATCGGCCATGAATTATCACAACAACGTAAAGGTCAAGGCGGGAAATAAAAATTATACTACCGGAGGGGTGTTCGTCAGTATGTCCAGATATCAGCCGCCTAATAAAGTCCCGACATCTTCGAGTGAAATCTACAATAATTTAAAAATAAAATTTAAAGACAACAAAAATTCATACCATAGGCATGCCCTAACGTTAGAGCTTTAACTAGAGTTAGGGTTTGGGGTGTGAATATTCTTAATGGATACGAGATGCTTTTGCTAAATAAAATGTTTTGTTGTAGTCAATCAGGCCGGTATCCAATGGATAGTCTGCCGTCGTTCTTTCAATCCACTTACTGATCTTCTTAATCCATACTGATTTTCTGATTCTAGACTGATCTTTTTAATCCAGACTGATCTTCTTAATCCAGACAGATTTTCTAATTCCAGACTGATCATCTTAATCCATACTGATCTTCTTAACGGAGACTGATCTTCTTAATCCAGATTGGTCGTCATAATCCAGACTGATCTTCTTAAGCCAGACTGATTCTCTTAATCCAGGCTGATCTTAATACAGACTGATATTCATAATCCATACTGATCTTCTTAATCCAGACTGATCTTCTTAGTCCAGACTGATCCTCTAATCCAGACTGATCTTCGTCGCGTTTTAAAAATGAGGAATTTCGGATTTCAGTTGCTTCTTATAGAAAATTGAATGTTTATAAAAAAACGAAATAAATCTACAGAAAGCAATGAACAGGCTTAATGAGCCTGAACATCCTTAGTGAACGCAAGAAAATGTAAATAAAAAAGTTTAGAAATATATATATATATATATATATATATATATTTCTAAACTTTTATATATATATATATATATAATATTTATATATATATATATACATAATTACTATATTGTATATTATTATATTCGACCGCGGATCAGTATGTGCGGGGTTCTAATTCTGGGCCCGCCCGTCACTTACATCGCTTTCAAGTGAGGAAACTGACGCTAACATTAGCTTTACCAGCTTTATATATATATATAATTAGTCAGTTAAATTACAAATTAAATTAAGACAATTAAGATATGACCAGTTTCATGCAAAGGACAGATAGCCGTACTTAACGTCGGTTTCATCTACAAAAAACATAATTATCAGCTTCACGGCCTAGAAGCCAGAGCCTTGTTTAACGTAAGTTATCTTCTCGAATATCATATCAATGACGGGAATCGCTCTGGAGCTGAACCCTACGTGTACTTCTGGAGCTGAACCCTACTTGAATAACTTTTAATTTAAAAGATAAATATAAACTCAACTTACCACATAGCCACTTAGCTAATTGTCCTGCCCCGAGAGCCAATTTGCTGGGACAGTTACACACATAGAGAACTAAGACAAAGGGAATCACTAAAACGATCCAAAAAGGCCCCCAATTTGAAATCGATAACTGGTTGGACTCTTCTCCAGTGAATCCTGCATAAGTGTCAAACAAAAATAATATCAATATTTTCATAAATTTTTTCAGGCATTTTAACCTAAAAAACTTCAAAACACGATTTAAAGCAACAGAAATTGTTGTTGAACTTGCTTATTCAGTTGATCAGTTCTATAGTGGACTATTTGAGACACAATAGGAACAGTAAAGTGAGCAGATAATTTACACTATATATATAAATATATATGTATATATATATATATATATATATATATATATATATATATATAGATACAGGTATATATATATATATATATATATATATATATATATATATATATATATATATATATCCTAAGTCAAGAGTCGCCTTACGTGAAAGTTTTTTGGGTAAGAATGTCACCTGCTAGTTGACCATTAATATATATATATATATATATATATATATATATATATATATATATATATATATATCATCATCATCATCATTATCATCATCCTCCCTTAAATTCCAGTTTAACCAGGGTCGGGATACAAATAGACTGTTTCCATTCGTTTAAGTTTTTGTAGCAATTTCTGTAGCCTAGGTGCTCACCAATCAACCGAATGCCCTTTCTGACGTTGGTTTGAATCTAGTTTTTATGTCGCCTTCTACGACACGTGTATATTTACACGGTTGGTCTATTCTTCAAGGACAGAAAGGACGGCAGGCAGGCAGGCAGACAGGCAGGTATGGATAGATGGATGGATGGATTGATGGATAGAGAGATATATAGATAGAGAAATATATATATATATATATATATATATATAGATGGATGAATGGATGGATGGATGGATGGATGGATGGATGGATCGATAGATAGATAGATAGATAGGTAGGTAGGTAGGTAGGTAGGTAGGTAGGTAGGTAGGTAGGTAGGTAGGTAGGTAGGTAGGTAGGTAGGTAGGTAGGTAGGTAGGTAGGTAGGTAGGTAGGTAGGTAGGTAGGTAGGTAGGTAGGTAGGGAGGTAGGTAGGTAGGTAGGTAGGTAGGTAGGTAGGTAGGTAGGTAGGTAGGTAGGTAGGTAGGTAGGTAGGTAGGTAGGTAGATAGATAGATAGATAGATAGATAGATAGATAGATAGATAGATAGATAGATAGATAGATAGATAGATGATAGGCAGACAGACAGGCAGACAGATACATAGATACATCTATACATAGATAGAGATAGATGGATAGATAGAGAGATACATAGAGAGAGAGAGAGGGAGGGAGGGAGAGAGATACCTTTACACTTGACTGCAGTTGGTGAATTAAATTGGCAGACCACTTCATTAATATTACAAGTAGCTCGACAAACAGTCTTAGACTGATCAAGTACCCACGCAAAGCTACAATGGTCGCCTAAGTTCGTCTCAAAGCAATCAGCTGGTTTCTTTATGCATTCTGTAGTCTCTACTTTACTCTTAATCTTGGAATCTGAAATTCAAATATTAAAATAGAATTAAATATGTCAACTGAAATGTATTTAAACTACTTAAAGAAACACTTTCCTGTCACTTGTTTATTAAATACTGAAGGTTCTTATTTTATCAATATTATGCATTTCATATGAATGTAAGAAGAACATTTTATATTAGCACTGAAGTCTAAATATTAAAGAAAGAAAAAATCATGGAGTTTGGAACTATAAAAACTATAAGTATAAACGTGCTTATTTGGCTCGCATGAATGAAGCTGATAAAAAAATAAATATCCGAGCAAAACAAATTAGAAACTGACTGCTGATCTATAATGTGAATTTCTATTCATTAATTTTAAAACACTTTGTAAATAGACATTAACTGAAGGAACTAGATAAACTGTGTGATTGTTTTAGATTGCCTATAAATTGTTCGATGGTTCTGGACAAAAGAGTGTCTTATGGCAGAAGCGGGTATTTAATTTACGAAGCTAAAAAACTAAACTAAACTCGCATTATAGTGAAATGATCAACTATGTTGATATCTATCACTTTTAATACTACATGTTTAAACCGTCAGGCAATTTAGTCCATTTTCCGTATAACCAGTCCAGTAAATGTCAGAGATTTTGCTCTCGGATCAGCGCGTATATATATTTAATAATATACAATATATAATATATAGAAGCGTTTACTGCTAGTGCTGGAATTAGTAGGAACCCCATTTTAGTTTATTATAATTCATTTTTAATTGTTCTATGATCTTATGTGTATCTGTGTACCTGTGTATGTGTGTGTATATATGTATATGTGATGCACCTTTTCCTGTCTGTTTTTGGCGAATAAAGAAATGAATAATTAATTTTATTCAGTTAAAGGTCGCTTGTGACGCAAATATTAAACGTTAGGAAAGGAGAAGGTGAAATTAGGATGTACTTCAAAAGGGCATTGGTGGTCTTTCTAAGGATCTCTTCAGTAACTCTTGAATTGAGCCCTTGCAAGTTTTAGCAGGAAACCATGCATCTGGAAATGATCATTTTTATGCCTGAGAGAGACAACGCCATTATGTACTTAAGTTAAATACCTTTTCTCTTCGATGTCTTAATTTTATTAGGCCTGCTAGGTCCATATAACACAATATTTGTCGATATATTTCCTTAAGTTCTGATCTAGCAGCAAACAGGGTACTTGAGTTATCGATTGATTTAAGCGCTATATAGAAAATGAAACCAATAAAATAGCATAATCTATGTAAGAGTTTAGAGCAGTTTTAAAATTAAATAGTCTATTAATATTATAACTAACGAGTAAAATCACTAATTTAAAGAGTATTGAAATTGAATAATGTAATTAATCAATCAACATTTATAAATCAATCACATAAATTTACTCTTGGGACGGAATTTAGCTTATGTGGCGGGTTTCTCATACTTGCTAGAGCGTGTGCGTCATAAGCGAAATAAAGCAACGTAGGGCTTGGTTAGTGCTTGGGGGGGCGATAGTCGAAAAATTCAAGAGTGTTTAGTTTCATAATTCATAATAATAATAATTACATAATTCTGCGTAACTGAAATTGAAATTCTTATCAAATGCAACGCTGGTTTATATTCATCGTTACATTTTTTTCAAAAAAGAAAAGCTTACCTTGCATAATTTCTTAAAAATTATTTTAGTATTTTCACTCTACTCCAGAAATTCTATATTTAATATAGAATTTCTGGAGTACAGTGATTGTAGGTGTAGTATAGAAATTAGATTAAATACTTACGCAGTATTTCTATTTCATCAGAATTCCAGTTTAAGCGTTGACTATGAGGTGAATCCGACAGGTCATATGAGACGAAGTTCACCTGAGTTCTAATTCTATCATTGTCGCCCAACTCATTCGCCGAAACATTCACCACGGATCTCAACACCTGCCCACCCATACTGCCTCCTCGATCTGACCTGCTGATGACATAGCGTTCAAGATCTTTATTAGTAGACGTTTGGAAAGTGATCATCGGCTGAACATTACCCTTGAATTCAAACGTGCAAGTTACAGCTATATAGTCCACTGGGATATCACATCCTTCGATATAGCCAGCTATCAGCTTACCTTCTCGAGGATGTATTTTACATGAGAAATCTCCTAAAAACACACAAATATAGGCAATATCATGTTCGAGCAGGGCGATTTGTGACAGTAGTACAACCAAAAATGCACGTCTTGTAAGCCCAGATAAAGGCAGTTAGTGATTAACCGAGATATGTATGAAATTAAATATTACTTCAAAAGACATTAATTATTTTTGCCTCTCGAATATGGAAGTATATTTTTAAGTTTATTTATTTAGTTTTGGAAAAGGTTAAAAACAAAAGGCAAAAACAAAAGCACAAGCTTATTTTTTTTTTTTTTTAAATTTTACTCATCTAAGCTCACACAAAAACTTATAAACCTTTAGCGACATTAGGGAAACATGCCGTTACCACATAGGCTAAACATTTATCACTTGCATCATCAAGAAATTTTATAAAATCAACTTGATTGATTTGTAGGTTGTCAAATATCGTCAAGAAAAATCCAAATTAGCATTATTATAATTTATTAAAAATTTTATACCCAAGAAACTTGAAATTTTATTACTGATATTCAGGTGATTTACTCTGACACAATTACGTTGCATATAACTATACTTTATAAATGTGTAAGTATATTGAACTGTTACCTATGACAACGAGATTGCAATCAGCAAATCTCCCCTCGTCAACACCGGCTATCAAATCTCTCTTATCTTGACATCGATAAGTTCCAGCGTCTTCCCACTTCACGTCTTCTACGACTAAATGACGATCGCGAAAGTCGCCATTGGTGTCCGTCCTTATGACATATCTATCTGCAAATTTTGGTCCCTTTACTCCATTTTCCACAATCAGATCATCAAAACCATCGCCAGGACTACTCTTTCTTCTCCAGTCCACTGTGTAGTCAGTAGCATTCGTACTGCAGTGGAGCCTTATTCTTCTTTCCCCTACACTGGCTAGGATCAGCTTCTTTGGTTTCCACACCAGATCACCGACCCCTGCATGAACGCATATACAATGCAAAGTTTATTTGTATTCTATACTTGATTACAATATATGATGAAGTGAGCTTCTTGATTGAGTGGTGAGCCGGTAAGAAATGGGTAAGTTTCACAATTGCAACTTACCGATATACTTACCGATATACTTACTTGGCTGGAGCCAGTGGCGAAGTCGGTGAGATACTCGACCGCGTATCAGTAAGTGCGGGTTCAAATCCTGGGCTCGCCCGTCACTGACATAGCTTTCGAGTGGGGAAACTGACGTTATAGCTTTCGAGTGGGGAAACTGACGTTGTCCTTAGCTTTACCAGCTTTTACAATTTCGAATCATGGTGCAGGGTTCAAATCCAGTGTTCGACCTCTCTACTGTCGGGCGTGACGTCGAAACAGGATGCTGCCGTTAAACGAGGCTTTAGATTTTATAACGATTTCTCAGATCAGAGAATAAATGATGATTTTCTCCGGACACAATTAGAAAATTGTAATTTAGTTTTCGTTTCAGAAGACAATGTTTATGCTGCTTTTGTGGCCAATAATATAATCAATAAAAAGTTGGATATCCAGTAAATAATTGCATCATCATCATCACCATCATCTTCCCTTGATTCATGTTTTACTAGGGTCGGGATTAGACATATTTTTGCAGCAATTTCAGGAGACTAGGCGCTCAACAACCGAATGCCCTTTCTGACGCTCGTTAGACCTTAGTGCTTTATCGCCTTTTATGACACATGCATTCTACGGTGAATCTATTCTTCAATCGGACACAACACGGGTTCATGTAAATAAATACACAGCTTGACGAATACCAATTTTATAAAATTTAAGTTGGAATAGACGACACCAGATGTGAGACAATTTGATGAAACATTCATATATCTATATTTGCAATATGTTACTATATCTGCTTAAACGAACTATATGCCTAAAGGTTAATTGATTTCTTTACATTTTTATGTTTAGTTTCTTTCTGTTTGTT
>CAJHZI010000300.1:180000-337500 GCA_905160935.1 Enchytraeus crypticus | reverse complement strand
TGACTATCTACGGGGTTTTTAACATTTATCAGTTTATTACTTTTCATATTTAATTCGCCTCCCTCCGTTAATTTAAGACCATTCGCCATAAACCATTAGCAAATAGGCTTAGCATATTATTAATATTAGGATCTATCTTTACCGATAGTGAATCCTTTATACAACTAAGTCCTCCATAAGATAGCAGTTTTAAATTAGATTCCAGCTTTTTAGATTGCCTGCCAAATAGATCTACAGTATTCATTTATTACTATAGAAACTCTTTAATGATATCATTTGATTCCTTTTCTGTTAAATCTCCATTGCACTTAATCACATAATTCATTTGTTGTTTCAATCTTTCTAACCTAGATATCATATTATTTAGTTCCGCTTTTCTACTTTAGAGATTAAATTTAGTTGATACGGCTGTGGATATAGCCCCAACAGCTGATAACGTTGTAATGATTACTGTAGGGAGTAATGGCAATGCAAATACCCCCGATATTGCAGTTGTTACTGTTGAAACAGTTATTGACGTAATTATTGTTATACCATAAATTACTTGAACTATTTTTCTCCTTCTTTTCAAATGTGTGATTTTAGCTTCACAATCTTCTAGTTTATCACTCAAAAACTGTTTTACATTGTTCGCCATTCTATTTAACTAACGACAAAATTAAATCTTTATAATCGGATCCTGCACTTAAACGTTTCAGTACAATCAAACACCATTTACCGCAATTCTGATCCATCAATCCTTGCAATTGAAATGTAGAGTATAAAATAGGTGATCCTAAATACTCAATTACTTCTTTTGGTGGAGGTAAACCAAAACTGTTAAAATAATATTTTTCATTATGAATTTTAAACCAACAAGTCCAATGACTACCTGATTCACTAGATAAATTTAAATTTAATATTCCACACTCAACTTTACAAGATTTTAAATTCTTCAATTCATCTCTCATATAGCAACTCCTAAAACGTTTAATTTTTAACATTTTTGAATACTTCTCAATTTCGACATTGCTTAATGCATTCTCTGGAGCACTCTCCATTTATTACTTATGGTCTTAATCCTTTTCCATTTGATCTTCATATTCCATTCTTTGTATGCTTTAATTCATTTTTCCCTAGTATTGTTTCTATTATTTCTAGTGGTAGAAATCCTCCATTCTTTTTTTATCTACCTGTTCCAGTCTTTTTTGCTTGTTCCTCAAGCACTCTATTATGTCTCGCTGTTTCTTTATCAGCTTGACTTTGTTGGACTCTTGATACAACAGTTCCTGCAACTGTACCTACTCCTCCCAAGGCAGCAGCAATAATAGGAATTAATACTGTTAGAGGTAAAAACCCACCAACTTTATACTTATTACTATTTTGCAAATTCCTGAATTATCGCAATAGCAATAGCAGTAGCAATTTTCTCTATCTGACTTTGAGTTAACGTCACTTATTTAGTCAAAAATTCTAATATCTGATATACTGCTTACTACCATCTGATTCTATCGACCAAATTCTATCATGATATACAACTGCATAAGCTGTAGCATTTGCGGGAGCATTTGCACTAAACTTAAAAGTTACTCTGATATCTACAACAGTATTTTTAAGTCTCTCAGACTGTTTCGATACATCAAATACGTATAACCTAAACAACTTCTTAAAAGCTTGATACGATATACAATCATTCTCTTCTTCATCTTCAGAATAGTTTTTCTTAAATTTCTTAAACGAATTATAAAATTGAGCATACTGATTGCCATCATAATTAGTTATATAATCATTGCTAGGATATCTTTCACTATTCAGTTCAACGTATGCGTTAATTACTTGTACATTTGCACTGAATACAGAATAATTAGTTTCTGCTTGATTAGCTGCAGGAGATTGAAGCCCTACAACGATATACCTAGGTTTTTCGATACCTGAAGCTATAGATAATCTCCAAGCAAATCCAGGAGCTTGCGGAACTATAGTATTTTCAGATTTCTTGTTCATAAAACACAATGGAAGCGATTCCTTTTCTTTAATGTAATCATTTAAAATTCCTCTTTCTTCTAAACTTACAGTAACTACAGGAACATGCCATTGTATTTTAGTTAAGTTTACCTTACCAGCGTTTACAACTCCAGCATTTCTTATTATTGCCTCAAATCTCCTAAATCTCCTTTCAACTTGGCACGTTTTACGTCCGTGTTGTCACTCTTCCATCTTGGATCTCTCTCTACTTCCTGTTTAGGCATGCCCTCATTGGTCACTAGCTTAGCTACCGCCTAGGATCTCACTTTAATGAAACTCAATACTTTAAATCTTAACTTTACTTATCCAGCAGTATTATTAAATACTTTACTAGATATACAATTACAAATACAAATACATACTAAAAATATATATGGAATCAATCTTGACAAACGGTAGCTACATGTAACAGCCACTCGAGTTGCCTCGTTGTCCAAGAAAAGCCCATAAGAAGCAATTGGGAGAGCGTAAAGCCATTCGCTGTTTCTTTTGGCTGACACAGCTAGTAGTCGTGCTCTGTCTACTGCACTGGAGTGAGACTCCAAAAGTCGTCTATAAATCCGATCCACTATAGGACGGTCCCATGATTTTTGGCTACTGGCTGAGGTAGAGGGTTACAAGTGGCTTGGCCAATTGGCCAAACTGCCAACGCTTCTTCAATGGATCCATCGGCAGAAGGGAGCACTTGTGAAGGATGGCGTCATGTAACTGCATTGTTCCCACCACTGAGGCCAAGAACGCTGCAGGCCTGATATGGGAATCAAGACGAATTCCAAGACCACCCTTGCTCACTGGTAAACTGGCTTATAAATTAATCGCAATAAATTGCTGCCGCTGCAAGTCAGACTAATCAGCATTGATGACAGTGCACATGCATTGATTTCGAGCCTCGTCGTAGTCCAATATTTGAGGATGAGAGAAGTTCGGACTGGCACGCAGAGTGTGCATAAGTTCAGGTGCGCCTAAGGAAAACGAAGGATTTTTAGAGCATCCTGAGCCGCTAACAACTTGAGACACGATGCTGCACGTTTAAGATCCTCCACAATTAGAAAGAGCGGTGGTCGTAGCTTCTTGTCCAGAGAGAGGCGCGTCGAGTAGAGTACTACGGAAGAGGCCTACTGGCTCAAAGGATGTCCCAAAAGTGTGTCCCAAAAAGGCGCAATTTTCGAAAACTGTTGTAGAAGTAATACTAAAAAAGTTTAAGGACCATTTCATCATGCAAGAATATAGCCAGACAGGTCTACAGGATTTATATGAACTGAGCTAGTTATTTAAATGATGTCTGCAAAATTTGGCGTTTACTAAATTAAATATTGCAGCTTGCAGAGATTATCCTGGAAGAAAAGTGTTATACTTGCCTCAATCTATTCCTCTTTAATCAGACAGAATTATCAATTTGCTTTATCGAGACGCTTTGAGTTAACCCTAGATAAATGTCAAAGATTCTTCTTCTCTTCAGTGCACTGCCAAGTAGCAGGTTCAAGGTACATATTCATACTCAAAGTCTGTTTTCTCGCTCCATAAAGCACTCACAGCCCATACCTCATGTAGCCTATAGCTTGGGAAAAATATGGCTTCTGAGGTGGTTTCACGTTGCCTTCCTGAGTTAGATGGATTAATTACCATTTAAACCTGGGGGAAAATATTTCATGGTTAGGTGGGTCACCGCTTGCCATCCTCAGCTTCTGCCTTTAGTCGCCTCTTACGTACCCGCGGCAGATGGTTTGCGGTTGCCCTATTCTGCAGTGGTCCAACCACACCCGAGCACAACACGGGGATTAAACCATTGAAATAACAAGGCTAGATTTCTTCGTGTAAAATTCTCACACTCGATGAACGTATTTGTCTGAGCTTACAGGAATTTTGTTACGTTGTCTCACTTCCAGTTGAATATATTTTTTATGCAGTCTAATATAAGTATAATACATAGCCTATGGTACTAACTGTCTAATATATTTATATTTTTTAAATTTTTCTTTGTGTTTGAAAGGCGATTTGGGCTAAACCAGTATTAAATCTGATTAACAAAATATAACTAGTTAAATATATATATAAATATCTGTGTATACGTGTTTACTGTTTTCAGGCCTGAAGGGCACCCCAGGTGCCCAACAACACGGGGATTAAACAACACGTATACACAGATATTTATAAATATATTTAACTAGTTATATTTTGTTAATCAGATTTAATACTGGTTTAGCCCAAATCGCCTTTCAAACACAAAGAAAAATTTAAAAAATATAAATATATTAGAACAAATATGAGTAATTTAAATAACAGTATTATAAATACAAAGGTGCTTTTGACAGCACAACACGGGGATTAAACCATTGAAATAACAAGGCTAGATTTCTTCGTGTAAAATTCTCACACTCGCTGAACGTATTTTCTGAGCTTACAGGAATTTTGTTACGTTGCACAACACGGGGATTAAACCATTGAAATAACAAGGCTAGATTTCTTCGTGTAAAATTCTCACACTCAATGAACGTATTTTCTGAGCTTACAGGAATTTTGTTACGTTGCACAACACGGGGATTAAACCATTGAAATAACAAGGCTAGATTTCTTCGTGTAAAATTCTCACACTCGATGAACGTATTTGTCTGAGCTTACAGGAATTTTGTTACGTTGCACAACACGGGGATTAAACCATTGAAATAACAAGGCTAGATTTCTTCGTGTAAAATTCTCACACTCGATGAACGTATTTGTCTGAGCTTACAGGAATTTTGTTACGTTGTCTCACTTCCAGTTGAATATATTTTTTATGCAGTCTAATTTAAGTATAATACATAGCCTATGGTACTAACTGTCTAATATATTTATATTTTTTAAATTTTTCTTTGTGTTTGAAAGGCGATTTGGGCTAAACCAGTATTAAATCTGATTAACAAAATATAACTAGTTAAATATATTTATAAATATCTGTGTATACGTGTTTACTGTTTTCAGGCCTGAAGGGCACCCCAGGTTTCCCGGGACAGATAGGAGCGAAGGGTCTGCCTGGGAGTATTGCCGCCCTGGGGCCCAAGGGTCAACCTGGTAGACCAGGTAACCCAGGACTGCGTGGAGGCCCTGGACTTCCGGGTGAGTCTAATCTTCTGTTTGGAATGTCTTAATAGCGTAGGGGTATCGTCATGAAGTTTAAATGACAGATCCTGAGGTTAATTGAACCCTCGTGGGTTCGAGCCCACGAGCCCTCGTGGATTTCTAGCCGCGATGATCTGAGAGTAAAATCTCGGACATTCACTTGACTGGTTATACGGAAAATGGTCTAAATTGCCTAGCGGTTTAAACACGTGGTATTAAAAAGTGATAGATATCAACATAGTTGATTATTCACTATAATGCGTGTTTACTTTTTTCCGTATCTTTGTTACATTGTTTATTGTAATTCTTATTTACTGCAATTTGGAACGTCTTGTGGCGCAGTGGTGGGGGGTTCGCCTCTTGAATGAGAGGTCTCTAGTTTGAGACTGCGTTACTACGTAGGATTAGTGACAGTGACAGTAAAAGTGATAAAATAAAATACTTTCCACTAACGATTGTGCAAAATATTTCAAATGTGAATGGCACGAAACCAGAGGAAAAAAAATTTACACCTCGGCTAACATTATATTGGGCAGACTGGGAACGAAAGCTTCAATCGATGTTCTCTTAAAGCTAATTCGTATGCAGGCCGTGCCAGTTCTACTTTATGGTATTCCAGCTGTACAACTGAATAAATCAGACATGGAAAGCTTTTCTAAGGCGTACAACAGTGTCTTCTCAAAGATTTTCCGTACATTTGATAAAAATAATATTTTATATTGTCAGCGGTATTGTGGTTTTTGCCATTTGATTTATCATATGAATACCATAGGTTTACTTTCCTGCATAATATAAGAATTAATGATAAGTTAAGTGCTAAGCATCATTTGGACTCTCCCGATTACAATGATTATTTAAACATTAAAAGTAAATTTGCCAAAGATAGCAATGACACTTTGTCGAGTATTCGTTATAAATTCTGGCGCTATTTTAAAAATGCTCTGTTTTAACTATTGTGCAGTTTGTCAAAAATTGAAGTTGTTAAACTTTTATGTGCACTTTGTTTATATGTATTCTGTTGTGTCACGTTTTGCAATGTAATTGTATCTGTGGGTGTTTTCTATCAAGAATTGGTGAATAAAAGATTATAGTAACAATGCAATAAATATTATATCACACTTGTTAATTTTTCACATACATGTAGATTATATTATATTCGTGATATTTTTATTGTTCTATTAAAATAATCAGCTTAAATCTAGAATTAATATTCTAGCATTATCTGAAATTTAGCTACTCGCACAAGAGGCTTCAATTATTAATTAATTGGCTGGAGCTAGTGGCGATGTCGTTAAGATATTCGACTGCGGATCAGTATGTGCGAGGTTCAAATCCGGGGCTAGCCCGTCACTGACAGTTTCGAGTGAGGAAACTGACGTTAACATTAGCTTTTTCTAAGCTTTTTACAAAATTTCAACGGATCTTGTCTGCTATCAGGACTGGCAGGGGAGAAAGGCGACGCCGGATTTCCAGGACTTCCGGGAGAGGGTCTACCAGGACCTCGTGGTCCTCCAGGGGCTAATGGTCTCGACGGGTTGCCGGGACTAGAGGGGCAGCCTGGCCCTAAGGGCCTGGATGGACGTCCAGGTCAACCAGGACTTAGGGGTGATAAGGTCAGTATTGTAGGCACCTAAGATAATACAAAGCTAAAGATAATGCGAAGTGATATCTTTCATATTACTAGTATTACATAGTCGTACGGTTAGTATTACAGGCATTTAAGATTATACGAAGCTGAGTGGTATCTTTCATATTACTACTATTAAATAGTCGTAAGGTCAGTGTTGCAGGCATTTATATTAATTAATAAATTAATATATTATTTATATTAATGACTGTCTCAATAGCGCAATGGTTACGTCATGCAATTTTAAATGACAGATCCTTAGGGGAATTGAACACTCCTGTTTTCGAATCCTAGCTGCGCTGATCTTAGGGTAAAATCTCGAACATTTACTGGACTGGTTATACGGAAAATGGATTAAATTCTCTAACGGATTAAACATGTGGTGTTCAAAATTAAGTGATAGATATCAACATAGTTGATCATTTCACTATAATGCTTATTTACTTTTTTAATACTAGGCTAACAATGGTTTCATTAACATTACTACTATTAAATAGTCGTAAGGTTAGTATTGCAGGCATTTATATTACTACTAGGCTAACAACGAATTCATTAACATTACTACTATTAAATAGTTATAAGGTAATTACTGTAGAAACGTTTAATATTACTAAGGTAACAATGGTTTCATTAACATAACTGCTATTAAATAGTTATAAGGTTAGTATTGTTGCGGGATAATAATACGAAGCTAACAATGGTTTCTTTAATATTACTGTTAAATAATTATAAGGTTATTAGTGTTATAGGTATTTATAACAGTACTAATCTTACCTTATTATTATTTATTCAACTAATATGCTTTGTAATAGTTTAGAATGTTATTTTGGATTTTCTTGTGCTGCAGACACGTCCATGGCATCATAATGAGATTAGGAAACAGATTTTAAAATCTTCATTACTATTATTAGTATGTTTATTTGCATTCAGGGTAGGAGTGGTCTACCTGGAGAGAGAGGGAGACCCGGAGAGCCTGGATTCAATGGAGCCAAAGGTTTTTAATATTTCTCCATAAATTTATTGATTTAAGAAAGGGACAAATTACCAACGACGAAGTATTAAATAGGATTGGCACAAATAGGCAAGTAAATATCACAAGGAATATAAAGCAGAACGGTTCCGAAGGGGATGATTTACTAAAAGATACAATTGAAGCAAAATTGGAAGGAAGGTTCGATAAAGTCCAAAACTTGGGAAGCTTGATGGTCTGATAACCAATTCGTAAGAAAGGAAAAGCAGAGGATAGAAAAATGTGTAAGAGTTATATGCGTGGACCCGCCAATAGCAGTGCGCTAAGAGAGAGATAATTTCAAAATTAAATATGTTTAATAACAGAAAAATATGTGCACAGTGTTCCGTATGTATAACCAATGAAAAACCTTGTGGTCAGAGACAAAATTGTACATTAATTTTGAAACAATATTATAAACCTCAAACAGTAGCTTGTTTAACATCCGTTTCTAGCCCCTCGACCAACAGCTTATCTGCTCAATCTCATTCCCTTGACTACGGACTAATACTGCAAATGAGACGCAGCAAAACACTTATTTTTGGTTGTGTGGGTTAAAAATACAACAACCGCGTGTGTTTACGACGTTCTCTTTCATTGTTGCTGTATCTGTTGTTTTCCTTATTTCCTCCTTTCTCTCCGTGGTTATTAGTAATGTTACCCTTGATAGCGCACTGATGACAGCCGGCGCACATTTACGAATAACCTTCCAACAATCTATGGATTTTTCATTCAAATACGTCTCTACACGGTCTTCCATGGTAGTCACCTATCCTTGTACTAACCGGGTATGACACAGCTTAACTTCTTTCAATGACGCTCAGCTTAACCAACTACGCTAAAACCCGCCCCCCACTCCTTAGTTCACTCCTCATTACTATCCAGACCAGAATGTGTGCAGCAATAATTTCAATCCATATCGTCGTGGATGTCTGTTAATCTCTTAGAACTCAATCAAATCCTGCAGGAGTCTTTGCTGGTTTTGGACACTTCAATAACTACTTCAAATCCCGATTCTATTTAAATTGGGACTCAATGGAAGACGATGACAATAAGTTAGTTTTAGTTTTAATAGATTAATTATAATATAAGTTTCTGCTAAACAGGAGATCGAGGCTTGAACGAAATGACGGGAACACTGGGACCTAAAGGCGACGCTGGATTTCCTGGAACAAAGGGAAGGGATAGACCCCCAGGCGCTAAGGGTACCACGGGACTTCCGGGACTAGCAGGAGGTTTAGGACTGCCTGGAGAACCTGGACCTAATGGAAATCCTGGAGAGAGAGGTAAAGAGTCCGTTATACAAATAATAAATACCAAGCTGTTTATTATTATTGTTTCTTATTTTTAAAAGTAATAAACATACTTTCTCAAGCTATTAACTACAGCTGCAGTTAATAGCATTAACTTTAGCTATTAACAACTACTATTTGCTATTAGCTACATTTAGAGCGTGGATGAGGTATAATCATTGGTAAATCTATTAACCTATTAATCGGTAGGGTACTCAAATGTAGCGTGAAAACGAGTGTGAGTAGCAATATGTACCTTGGACCTGCCATTTGGTACGAGAGAGAATAAACGAGATGTATGTCTTATACGACTGAATTGACTTCAGTCAGATTTCCTTTAATATTATTATTGCTGAGGCTGTAGCATGATCTCTTATGAGTCGTAATACGGATCACGAAGTGGTGCAAGTTTCAAACACCAGTCCACGCTTAGACGCGTTGATGACAGGAAACTGATTTTAAATTTAGGGGTGATAACTTAAATTGAATTGTACAGAACATTAGATCTCGATTAGAGCTACGATCCTCTGTATCTTCTTCATATAAAGAGCAATTCTCTAAGAATAATAATAATACTAATAATAATATGGTCGTAGACTGGAAAATTAAAAATTAGAATAGAATAATTTAGCGGTGAGGTGTTGGCCCCAAATATTTTTATGTTTCTTCTGAAGCTAGAAAATATTTATTTCTATGACGACTCAGACATCATATTCATATGATATAACTGACGCTAAGACTTAAAGCTGTAGCCTGTATGTGTAGTGAATACAAATAGATTATGATGTGTTCAGGTGATAGAGGTAATCCAGGTGGAAGAGGTCTACCTGGAATATCCAGGCCTGGATTACCTGGAGATCTTGGAGAGCCTGGAAGACCTGGTATCCCTGGGCTAGCCGGCATGAAGGGAGATAATGGTAAGTATGAATGTTTTGTATTCTTAATGTTTAATGTTTGAAGTTTAATAGAGTATATTATGCTATGGCATCTCTATACCTTACAACAGTTACAGTAAAACAAGTAATATACAGTAAAATGCACACAGTAAAAATCACTAAAATATAAAATAACTATCATACGTAACGTAGCTTAAATATTGCAATCTGAGAAATTTACCAGTGAGCAGAATTTAAATGGAATGATCTTCTAGTGCACTTCCCAACGGCAGGACCATGGTATATAACTCTTCTAACCAATTCTATCGACAGCTTTTCTGTTCGGCTCCATATCTGAATTAGTTATCAGATCATCCAACATCCCATATCTCGGTCTTCCTCTAACTCTTTTCTCTTGCATTCTTCCTTCTATTACATCCTGCACCATACCATCCCCGCACATACTAATCCGCGGTCGAATATCTTACCGAGATCGCCACTGGTTCCGCTTCTATAGATTCAATCCTGAATTCAACTTGGTTGTAGATTAGTATTCCTATTGTTCTTAAACTTACTGGTTTGTTAGATATCTAGTACTTTTACAGAGAACATATATTTTATGAAACCGATGTTAAAACTAACTTCTTTTAAACTCTATGGCGTCTCTATGTGGACACCAGAGTAGTCTCTTACAACCTTCCTCCTCCACCAATCACGATCCATAGCGAGATCATACACACCGCTACCCGTATGATTAAATTTAGTATCTATTAAACTTAAATCTTTATTATATTGTCTTAGTAAATTATGCTTATTTAAAAGTTACTGATTGCCTGAATTGAGTGATTGATTTGACGTATTTAGGATTGCCGGGCGTTGATGGGCTGAATGGACAGAAGGGCGAGCCAGGCAGGGCTGATAGGGCGGGGCAGAAGGGCGACAAGGGTCTGCCGGGCATGCCTGGAATCCCTGGTAATTCCTAGCTTCAAATATTGCTAATCATTACACAATAATAATAAGAAGCCAATAGCAGCCACTTCAGTAGATATATTTGTTATAAGCTGAAAGTTGCTAACGGATGTGCGAGACCTTCCTGATGTGACCAAACTCTGGGTCAACTCTGGGTCACCTCTGGATCGACTCAGTGTCAACTCTGGGTCAACTCTGGGCCAACTCTGGGTCAACTCTGGATCGACTCAGGGTCAACTCTGGGTCAACTCTGGGTCAACTCAGTGTCAACTCTGGATCGACTCAGGGTCAACTCTGGGTCAACTCTGGGTCAAATCTGGGCCAACAGAATGACATTTAGTCTGTGCGAATGTAGATTATTAATAGTAGTATATACCTTGAACTTGCTATTTGCTATTCAGAATGTTCGTGTGAATGAGTGAATAGCAAAACAATTAATATGTCATTAAAGTCTATAGCAATGCAAGTAGTATAATAGAGGTATTTATCGAGTCATTCTATTACTCAAACTCTTGCTACATTTAAATCTCCATTGTGTGTCAATTAATTTTAAATAGTTTTTAATAAAGTTTTTATTTTTCTACATTTTGCAGGAGATCCAGGTTTGGCAGGGAGACCCGGGGGTCCTGGACTCCCAGGGTTAGCTGGAGACAAGGGAGAGAGAGGAAGACCTGGATTACCTGGATTTGATGGAGGACCGGGAGGCAATGGTCCCCCTGGACTCCCAGGTATGTCTACCTTTTAAACTAAAATGTAAACTTTTTATTTAAACTTTTTATTTAAATTTGTAAACTTGTTTTGTGCTATAATATCAACGTGCCTTTGTTTCATATAAGAAACAGTTTACTTTTCATTGTTAGCTCTTTAAAAATCTAATTATGTTCAACAAAAATTAAAATTATTGAGAAGTGATCGTTCATGATGAAACCTACCGCATTTAGTATCACATATTTAATTATTTGGCAGTGTCAGAGTAAGGGATGGGTGTCTCCCAACTGACATACGAGATTATTACTGCAGTAAAATATCTCAGACCAGGTTCAAAATCATTCAGATCAAAGAGAATTATTTCAAGAATCTGAAATCAAGATTAGTGTTTATATCTATCCAATTAATAATAAACCATTTGCTTTACATTTGAAAGTGAATTCAAATGTTTATATTTTAATTAAAACAAAATTATGCAACATGTGTAATGCAATAAACAAACAAGCAAATAGTGAACAATAGTAATTATAACAATAATAATAATTATTATTATTAATAATAATGATAATAAAGCGAGTAATTAATTTCGTTAAATGTTAACTAGAATTACTCTAAGCATTCTAACACTCTCATGTTTTCTAGAAAAAATCTAACAGAGATAATTTTCACACAGAGCACTGTCTTGTCAAAGGCACTGGAAAAAATCTAAATATATCCCTTCACTAATCCATATAAATTTTACATTATATTCTCATAGACTTACTTCAAAAATATACTATTACACTTCTCCTATTCAATTTATCCTCTGGAAGTACTTGTACAAAGAAATGCGACGCACTGTTCTTACTGTGACTAATTATTACATTAGAAACACCAACAGCCTCAGAACAGTCGTGACCTGCAGATCTATCACTACTCTAGTGTTTCCTTACACCTTCCTTTAAGAGATTTTAGACTCAACGTTTTAACAGATCTCTATCCCACCAAAGCATTGGTCTAATCTTTAAGATATAGGGCCTACTACAAGAACAAATACATAGCCTAATCCCTAAATTTACAGAGTGCCTTTTACAATTCAGGTCTATGCCCTGCAATCCAGCTATTTGTTATTAACTAAATACATTTAACATTATATTAAAATCCCGTTTCACATGTTAACTTGTTCACATGTAAAATAAGGTTTTAACTTTGGATATAGCTTAAACATAAGCTGGACAGCAAGTGACGTAACTTATTATTTCTGCATTCACCTGAATTGTACACAGGTACATGTACATAGAATGATACAGTGAGTAAAATAAAGCCACAGAGACGGCCACTACTAGTAATAACAAGCAGTCATATAGACTGATACGTAGCGAAACAATAGAGAGAACTGCATAAACTTAGAATACAGTAAGTGAATGCATTCAGAATATGACTATCGAGCAGGTCAGCAATCAGCGACCGAAGCTACAGTAGGGTACCAAAGAACAATATTCATGTGCCGACAGTCAAATAAATTTGTTAAATAATACATGCTCATGCTGTATCGACGTCAATCCAAATCTCAATCCCTGACAGGCAGCTTAGTCAATTATCCTTGTTACCAGTCCTATGTATGTCCGAGATTTGAACTCTGTGATCAGCGCTACCGAAATCAATCTGTGAGACATCAAAGCACATAATCCGTCACTTCATGAGCTAACTACGGCTCTATACACCGAGCTACACGTAACAGCTCAACAGTGTATCCCTGTCTTTATGAACTCTTCTATGCTAATACACATGTAGAATTTATATGTGCTCGGAATATGATCTTTGTGTTTTATATTTAAATGTTTTGACGATTCAAGCAAAATATTTGTATGTATATTCATGCATATGCGTTACTATGCAGCAAATCTCATGAATGTGCATGTCCTAGAAAAGTAGCCCAATTGGTAGCACTCTTGCCCCATAACAGGCTATCGTTTCGAATTCCCGTCGGACTGCCCATAACTGATTCCCTTATAGTATGGAAACCGACACTCATTATCATCATCATGATCATAATCATAATGATCATCATCATCATCATCATCATAATCATCATCATCTTTTCCTGAATCCAAATTTAGCTAGGGTCGGGATACAAGTAGACCTTTAACGTTTTACACTTCCTTTTTGCAAAATATTTCTGGTAATTTCTGAAACCTATAGGCGCTCTTTTCTGACGTTGGTTATGGAAGCCAACATTAAAGCTAATTAATCGAACTAATCTGATTAGTTCGATTAATTAGCTAATGGGTAGGGCTGATGATGAGTTGGGCTGATGGGTAGGTTTTATCTTCATTTTATTTACTATTATTTTAATTATCTATTAAGCTAAGTAATCTAGCTTAAATTGATATAGTCATCCGAGCATTTAATTGATCGAATCTTAATTTGTGATCACTAGGATTAAATGGATTGAAGGGACGTCCAGGATTTGATGGACTTCCGGGTAAGGAAGGTCTTCCAGGGCTTTCCGGTGATAGAGGACTTGATGGAAGACCTGGAGAGCCCGGACGTCAAGGTTAGAATCTTATTCCATAGGACTTACACCTATGCATTCTTCTACTGTTATGGTAGATATTTAAGTAGAGACTGTGTTTTGTTGATATTTTGAGTTTTATATAGTCAGAATTTAGTAAACTGTAAATTTTAATTCGATTCGTGATTTAGTGTTATTCTTAGTAAAGAATGAATGTTATGCTCTAATTGAAAAAGGGATGGAAAACCAAACTAAAGATTTTCTTGGGATTAACACTTCTTATAAAATTTGGTTAAGCTGATGTTAACGTCAGTTTCCTCACTCGAAAGCGATGTCAGTGAAGGGCGAGTCTAGGATTTGAATCCCGCACATACTGATCCGCGGTCGAGTATCTTACCGACTTCGTCTCTGGCTCCAACCAGATTAAGATTTTAAAGCGACTGAATTGACATATTTGACAATTTTCAGGACCCCCAGGACTTGCCGGTATGAAGGGGGATAGGGGTAGACCCGCTCCCCCCAGCCCCCCAGTGTTTGCGGCCAAGGGCGAGAGAGGGGACCCTGGTAGACCAGGAGCCCTGGGAAACCCGGGCAGCCCCGGTCAGGACGGTATCGATGGACTGATGGGTGGGTTGTCGTTATCTACTAATTACTAAATTATTAAATTAATTATTATTAAGAATTACAGGCATATTATTAAAAAGCTGGTAAAGCTAATGTTAACGTGAGCTTCCTCACTCGGAAGCGATGCCATGTCTACTATTATTAGTAGTAGCATTTATTATTATTATTATTATTATAAATTTTTTTTAATTACCCTGGGCTGTATAAGGCCCTGGGCTAAAATATAAGATAAAAAAAGACTTTATTTAATTAAAGGAAAGATGAAAAAATATTTAAAATAGTTCCTCTACGCTCTGGGAGGCCGCATTCGCCAATGTGCCACGAATGCATACAGCATTAAAACGATGGAGTGCGATAGATAGGCGCTGCCATAGAAAGGCTTTTTCACGCTGGTCGCCTATAATGGCACTGGTTCTCCTGCCTAATTCGTTTAAGAAGTCAGACGCTGCAGAGTTGATGGGGCCCAATGTCTCAAAAGCAATTGGCAGGAAGATGTAGCTGTTAGAGACTGCGGCATATTTCAGTGTCTTCCTATTGGCAGCGGCTTCAGCAGCTGAGCCAGCAGCAGCGCATGAAAGGCTGAGATTGCTTGCTGAGAATGTGTCTGTCACAGTGACATCCCAGCTGATACACTTGCCTTCTGCCCAAGGAATTTGAGATACATCGTCCGGTCGTTTCCCATCCGAGCGGCTCAATCCCTGGGGCTCCTTTATGACCGGAATATTTGCGCGAGCTAGAGCACGCCATACCAGATCATTCAGATACTGGTGTCTGCCGATTCTACCAGCGCTCCGCATGCACGAAAGGCCGTGAGTGCCCAGAGCATTGACCGATGCTCCACAGACACAGTTGTGTGGCTCACAAAGCGTAGAGCCCAGCCGAAGACCAACCGCTACTCTCACTGCCTAGTCATCCAGGCGGAGGCCACAGGAAGATCAAGGCAAGGCTTTCAACCAGTCACCACTATGAAGAGTAGAAACAGCAAGCAGCCGAGCCTTTTCTTGTGGGATTAACGCCTTCGCGAGGAGTTCTGAGTGCGCAATGCCAGAGATTTTGGAGTCCTAAACCTTCATGGACTTAGACACCATTCCGTTAGGCGCTTCCGATAGTGATAGAGCAGACCAAATGCCTTGAACCCTGGCTACCTCCACATCGGTGAACTGAGGAGAGCATGAGAGCTTATTATTATTGTTTTTATTGCCCTGGGCTGAATAGTGCTAAAAATAAGAAGGACTTTATTTAATTAAATATCGATGGGCTTATGGGTAGGTTTTATCTTCTTCATCTACTAATTATTAATATTAATTATTATGAAAAATTATAATATTATTAGTAGTAGTATTTCCTATTATTATTGTTTAAATTGTCCTGGGTTGTAGAAGGCTAAAATAAGATAAAAGAAGGACTTCATTTAATTAAATATCGAAGGGCTGATGGGTAGGTTTTAACTTCATTTTATTTATTATTATTATAATAATAAATAAAACAATAATACATGTAATAATAATAATACTACTAATAATAATAATAATATCCCAAAGCGTAGAGGAACTATTTAAAATAATTTTTCATCTTTCTTTTAATTAAATAAAGTCTTTTTTATCTTATATTTTAGCCCAGGGCCTTATACATAATAATAATAATAATGCCTATTGCCTTTGAGACCCTGGGGCCCATCAACTCTCTCGCATCAGACTTTATTGACGAAATAGGCAGGAGGACCAGCGCCATTACTGGTGATAAGCGCGAAAAATCTTTTCTGTGGCAGCGACTGTCTATTGCTCTCCAGCGATTCAATGCAGTTGCTTCAGTGGCACTTTGGCTAAAGCGGCTTCCCAGAGTGCAGAGGAATTATTTTAATCGCTTTTTAAAAACTTTTAATTAAATAAAGTCTCTTTTATCTTATTTTTAGCCCAGGGACCTTTACAGCCCAGGGCATTAAAAAATTTTAATTAAAAAAAAATAAAAAAATAAAAAAGAATAAAAATAATAATAATAATAATAAAATAATTTTGTATATAATGTAATCAATCATTTTATAGGGATAAAAACTTCAGGATCATGGTATTTGGATTAAAAAGCAAACGTTAAGTTCCTATTATAATTGCTAATATTGTTATTAGTGAAATGTATAGTTATATTTTAGAACAGCCTAAGTGAGATTGTAATAGTTCCTTCCTCTTTGTTTTGCTCAGTCTTGGTTATCCTTCTTTTGTAAGTCTTGTAATAGCAGCGTTGATCGCACGGTAAAATCACAGAAAATCGGTTTATCATTTGTCGCGGTTGATTGTGTCAAATTACTGCGCAAGCAATAAACTCTCTTAAAAAAAGTCAAAGCCAAGTTTAACGTCAGTTTTCTGCTCGATATCTTGTTACTGACGAGTAGATAACTGGATTTGAACCCTGAACCTACTGTTCCGCTCTCGAACAACTTATCAACAACCCACCGGCTCGACTCATCTCTTGACTATTTCATGTCTTTAATTCATTGGAAGAAAAACCGAATTCTAGTAATTTTATGTAGTTAGATTTTTGAATCTTTGGTAGTTTACTAGAATTCTTTTCCGTAGCATGTACATTTCCTCTTTTTAAATAGACGAAACAAAATTATGTACTGTCAAGTTAATTCCCATTCATATTATTGATTTATATCTTTTCAGTGCACTGCCAAGTGGCAGGTTCAAGGTACATATTCATACTCAATGTCTGCTTTCTCGCTCCATAAGAGCACTCCTTAGATCAACAAGTTAATCCCTTCACAAAGTCCATGCCTTATCCATACCATATGTAGCCTATAGCTTGGGAAAAATATGGCTTCTGAGGTGGTTTCCCGTTGCCTTCCTCAGTTAGGTGGATTAATTACCATTTAATCCTGGGGGAAAATATTTCAGGGTGAGGTGGGTCCCCTCTTACCAACTGTTTGCGGTTGCCCAATTCTGCAGTGGTCCAACCACACCCGAGCACAACACGGGGATTTATATATCACTCATTAATTCATTGATTAGCTGTTTTATAAATTCATGCATTCACTGATTGACTAATACATTTATACCTTGATGCATTGATTCACTGATTGTGTCATCATTGATTATTTTGATAAATTAATTCATTGATTCATTAATTGTTTGGATTAGAAGGGATTATAATGGATTTACTGATAATATGGTATGGGAGAGAGACATGGAGAAGAACTATTCGTATCCCGACACTAGTTAAACTGGGATTAAAAGGAATATGATGATGATGATGATGATGATGTCGATGACGACGACGATGACGATGACGACGATGACAATGATAATTCATTAATTCATTGATTAGTTGTTCTTACGGATACCTGATAACATGTTGTTGTTGTTGTAACACTGTAGGACAGAAGGGCGAGCCCGCCCCACCGGGAGGTCCGGGGTCTCCAGGACCCCCCGGACCCTTGGGCAGATCTGGTGAAAACGGCAATCCTGGTGTACCTGGTCTAGATGGTCCCACCGGTCTGAATATTATTATTAAAAAATAGTTACTTAATTTTTATTATAAAAATTCGGGCTTGATTGCAATTGATCAAAAGAATGATGTCCCTGATATCATCCTTGTATGAGGAAACGCACGTTAATCCTTTATTATTAAAAAAAGGATTAATTTAGTCTTTAATACTAGTGGTTGATATTGTATTTTTTATAAATACCAGCTGGTGGGAATGCAGGTTATATGTAAGAGATTAGAGATTCCCATATTGCCGAATATGAAAATCATGATAAATAATATTACAGGATGTAAATATTGCAAAATATAAATATAATCTTCTAATCAGTGCATTCACATTTCATAAAAGACGTAAGCCAAAGCCATGGCTTCTGTTATGACGCACTTATTGTTACTGAGCTTTAATATAAGATGTATTATGTACCCACCCTGATTATATCAGCGCTGTGTACTTCCATAAACCACAGCTATGCTTCAAGTTAAATTTTATGTTAATTCTAAACATAAATTCATTAATAAATTCATTTAATATTTAATTCTAAATATTAAATAGTACTAATTAATTACCATTGTCTGCTTGAAACAAGTTGACAAAGTACTTTGAAAATACCGATTAAAGACATTTTCCATGGACCTCAAATTTGACAGTACTAATTACTGAGGATATATTTAAGCCAACAAATATGAACACAAATAAGAAATTGTCACAGTTCGAAACTGTTTATTCAATTACGGGCAGTATCCGTTTTGCAACGGAATGCGAAAGACTTTAAAAATATTACCATTGGAAATGTATTTACTTTTTTAAATTGTGGATATTTGCAGGACCCAAGGGTGACCCTGGACCCCCGGGAATTTCAGGGCAGCCCCTATCTCTGCCCCCTAGTGGCTTCACGCTCGTCAAGCACAGTCAGACTATGGACGTGCCCCAGTGCCCCCCGGGCGGCGTTAGGCTGTGGGAGGGCTACAGCATGCTTAACCTCGAGGGCAACGGAAAATCTAATGGACAGGATCTGGGTTGGTCTTGTTTTTATATTGTCGTAATGGTCTATCCACGGTTGATTCTTTGTCTGTCCAAGTGTTTCATTAGATTTCTCTTGGTTGATTTACTGTCTATAGAAGTGTTTTTTTTAGATTTCTCTAGGATTATTCTCTCTGTCCAAGTGTTTCATTAGATTTCTCTAGGTTGATTTACTGTCTATCCAAGTGTTTCATTAGATTTCTATAGGTTGATTCACTGTCTGTCTAAGTTTTTCATTAAATTTCTCTTGGCTGGTTAATTGTCTGTCTAACTGTTTCGTTAGATTTCTCTAGACTGATTCACTTTCTGTCCATATGTTTCATTAGATTTCTCTAGGTTGATTTACTGTCTATCCAAGTGTTTCATTAGATTTCTTTAGGTTGATTCACTGTCTGTCTAAGTTTTTCATTAAATTTCTCTTGGCTGGTTAATTGTCTGTCTAACTGTTTCGTTAGATTTCTCTAGACTGATTCACTTTCTGTCCATATGTTTCATTAGATTTCTCTAGGTTGATTCACTGTCTGTTCAAGTGTGTCATTTGATTTCTCTAGGTTGATTTACTGTCTATCCAAGTGTTTCATTAGATTTCTCTTGGTTGATTCACTGTCTGTGCAAGTGTTTCATTAGATCACTGTCTGTCTAAGTGTCTCACAAGATTTCTCTAGGATTATTCTCTCTATCCAAGTGCTTTATTGGATTTCTCTAGGTTGATTTACTGTCTATCCAAGTGTTTCATTAGATTTCTCTTGGTTGATTCACTCTCTGTCCAAGTGTTTTATTAGATTTCTTTGGGTTGATTCACTGTCTGTCTAAGTTTTTCATTAAATTTCTCTTGGCTGGTTAATTGTCTGTCTAACTGTTTCGTTAGATTTCTCTAGACTGATTCACTTTCTGTCCATATGTTTCATTAGATTTCTCTAGGTTGATTCACTGTCTGTTCAAGTGTGTCATTTGATTTCTCTAGGTTGATTTACTGTCTATCCAAGTGTTTCATTAGATTTCTCTTGGTTGATTCACAGTCTGATCAAGTGTTTCATTAGATTTCTCTTGGTTGATTCACTGTCTGTGCAAGTGTTTCATTAGATCACTGTCTGTCTAAGTGTCTCACAAGATTTCTCTAGGATTATTCTCTCTATCCAAGTGTTTTATTGGATTTCTCTAGGTTGATTTACTGTCTATCCAAGTGTTTCATTAGATTTCTCTTGGTTGATTTACTGTCTATCCAAGTGTTTCATTAGATTTCTCTTGGTTGATATACTGTCTATCCAAGTGTTTCATTAGATTTCTCTTGGTTGATTCACTGTCTGTCCAAGTGTTTCATTAGATTTCTCTTGGTTGATTTACTGTCTATCCAAGTGTTTTTTTAGATTTCTCTAGGATTATTCTCTCTGTCCAAGTGTTTCATTAGATTTCTCTAGGTTGATTTACTGTCTATCCAAGTGTTTCATTAGATTTGTATAGGTTGATTTACTGTGTATCCAAGTGTTTCATTAGATTTCTCTTGGTTGATTCACTGTCTGTCCAAGTGTTTCATTAGATTTTTCTAGGTGAATGCACTGTCTATCCAAGTGTTTTTTTGGATTTCTCTTGGTTGATTCGCTGTACCTTCGTTGTTAGAAATAAGACAAATCGCTGTATTTCATTTTTGTAGTATAACATCTCATTGCTGAAAGGTAGTTTACTTCTGAGCCTCAAGAATGCTGTCAGTATGAATATCTACTCTGAATATTATATACTAGCGAGAAACTCAGTGTACCCATAAATTGTAAGTTGCAAGATTTAACAAAAGCTGGTAATGCTAAGGCTAACGTCTGTTTCCTCACTCGAAAGCGATGTCAGTGACGGGCGAGCCCAGGATTTGAACCCCGCACATACAGATCCATGGTCGAGTATCTTACTATCTTCGGCGCTTGCTCCAGCCACTGGCTGCAACAAGAGCCTACTGTATTAGTCGCTCACAACTGATATTATCATGGACGATGCTATCACACTCAGTCTTCTTGTTGTTGATACTAGGTGACCCGGGCTCTTGTCTGCGCAGTTTCAACACAATGCCCTTCATATTCTGTGACTTCAACGACGTGTGTAACTACGCGAGCAGGAACGACAAGTCCTACTGGCTGTCCACCACCGCCCCCATCCCCATGATGCCCGTCTCCAACAACGAGATTTCCACCTTCATCAGTCGCTGTGTCGTCTGCGACGTCCCCACAAACACTCTGGCAATCCACAGCCAGTCCTCCGAGATCCCTGACTGTCCTAAGGGCTGGACAGGTTTATGGATTGGTTACAGCTTCGTCATGGTAAGGAAAGCGCTTTAATATTTGTGTGAAACTCTTGTGTTTTATTGTGAAATATTATATTTCTTTTTTGAAAAAATGTGTGAAAATTGTTGGTAAAGTCTTTCTTGGGAACTTCGGACCATGACAATGGGCATTGAATGGTTGACTTTGCATAGAACGCTTGCCGAAATATTCATATTCATATTGGTACACTTAATGAGTTCGGCTTATACGTTCTTAGTTATGTACGTTGAATCTATGCACGGTAAAGAATATATGTTTATTTTGTTCACATACCACACAGCACAGCAGTTAACATAAATATTTCACATAACATACAGGTACTTGAGTAAAACGCAAAGTATACATGCAAAACCAGGCCATCTATGAAGGAGCATAACAACCTAGCTAGTTGACCACTTGGATACCAATCACCTTGCTAACAATCGTCCTGCATGTTTAAATCAATTATAAATAAAAATAAAAGAGTGACAGTGTCGAATCAATGAAGATTTAAATACAACAAAGTAAGGGGACCTAGAGGATATTTCATTCAAAGCTGTCAATACTTGGTCTAGTCATACGGCTAGTTGTATATTGAATAGGACACTGTATTCTGTTCATTAAAGTGATGAATATTTTTTTTTTCTAGCGTTTTGTAAAACATTGCAGTTATTGTTGTAAGTTTTTTACCAGTTAATACTAAAATGCCCCACACATTCCAATATATTGATCGTTCAAGCTTATATCTACCGTCTAATGCCACATATTTAAACCATTACGAACTTATTCTGTATCACTATTATGTCTTAAATAAACTTCAAATCTAACATTCACATCTTTTTCTAGCGTTATTAAGAACTGTAAGTATCATAATTATCATTGCAGTCAGCTAGATAAGATACTCTGTATCTTCACTGACGACCAATTTTTATCGCGATAGATGTAGGAATTGCTGTTGAGGCATTGTATGTCGCTTATGAATTTTGTGTTTTCGATGAAAAATAAACATATTATCTATCTATCTATCTATCTATCTATCTATCTATATGTTTCAGCACACGGGAGCAGGAGCCGAGGGAGGTGGTCAGGCACTGGCTAGCCCCGGCTCCTGCCTGGCTGACTTCAGTTCGTCTCCGTTCATCGAGTGTAACGGGGCCAAGGGCACGTGCCACTACTTCGCTAATGAATTCAGCTTCTGGTTGACGACGATTGGCACTCATTCTCAGTTCACAAAACCCGTGTCAGAAACGTTGAAGGCTGGAGCCCTTCGCTCTAGAGTCAGTCGCTGTCAGGTCTGTCAGAAGGCCGTCATGTCTCCAAACCTAGGCTAAGGATTAGATTATGGACTTTGACTAGCCTGCCAACCGTCGTCTTCAGGCATTGTCAATTTTTTTTCAGTAGTTGTTATAGGAGTCAATCAGCTGTTGTCAACGTTGTCAGTAGTTGTCATGAGAGTCAATAAGATGTTGTCAGTGTTATATATATAAGTACTTGTCATAAGAGTCAATCAGCTGTTGTCAGCTGTTGTTTGCTGTTGTCAGCTGCTATCAGCTGTTGCCAGATGCTGTCAGCTGTTGCCAGCTGTTGCCAGCTGCTGTCAACTGTTGTCAGCTGTTGTCAGCTGTAGTCAGCTGTTGTCAGCTGTTGTCAGCTGCTGTCAGTCCTCAGCTGTTGTCAGCTGTTGTCAGCTGTTGTCCTCAGCTGTAACCTCTGCAATCAAAGTAGTTATCGTTTGTCGTTTTCAAAGAGTCACACGCTGTTCTCGCATTTATTATAAAATATCCCGGTTGTCTTCAATTAGTAATAAACCGTGATGTCAAAGCCTAATTATATACATTATAGTGAATAAGCATCTCCGATAAAATCTATCACTTCAATACCACATGTTCAAAACGTTCGGCTGATTCTAGGAAATAACTGACTAGGCATGTGAATGTTCGAGATTGTACTCTCTGATTAGCCCGATCGGGAATTGATTTCATGACCTCATGGACAAATATTTGACATTTCATGACGTTATCTGACCCTCTACACCATGAACTATTTAGACACTTTGTCGAGATGATAATAGTAATAATAACAATAATTAGAGTGCTACAGTCATCAATGACAACATCGAGCACTATTTGAGACAAAATCAATCCGGCGAGCAAACAAGAGGAAGGTTCAAAAACGGTGCCAATTCCAAAATCCAGAAAAATAATAATTATCATTGTAGTTAGTGCAACAAACGAACCGACAAGTTTATTGTCAATGAACTCTATGACAATAGAGAGGTAAGTTAATCCTACGCTGAGAGTGTGTCTCAAGTTAATGTTGAAGTAATATGTTGATATGCTGTTCTGAATATGACAGTGCTTTTATAGGATTTGTGGACGATATCGAGAAATTAATTGAATCCAAATTAGATCAAGATAAAAATACGTTGAAATGTGGAAAGAATATCTTTACAGTGTGACGACACTGGTAATACAAAGCTGACAATCTTTTGACAGTATTTTATCTATAAGCTGACTATTTATTTGACAAGTGTTGACAATTTTGTGTTGATATATTGACCATCTATTGATGACATGCTGACTGGGCCAATCTGACTTTAATACTGCCATATTTCTGCTGATTACTGTTTTATGAGATATTTATTAGATGTCAAATGAACTGCGCACCTGTATCGTAGCTTTATATCTATGTGAAGTTGATACCAGATCGTTCAAGAAATTGCAAGTTCTAAATTATGCTTCGGCGTAATACACATGTACTAGACAACACGACTGGAATTGCACCGCAATGATATGCACCTGAGTGTAATATGCTGGTATGTTAAATAGCTCTTTAAGCGCCAAATACATACCAATAAATGCTTAGACTGTTAATATCCTCCATTAAAATATATTAAATAAATATTAAATATTAAATAAATACTATTAAATATTATTAAATATATTAAATATATAAAATAAATATTACATATTGCAGAACCAAATCAAACCGACTAGCCGAAAGTTTAAAGTCCACTAGCAATGTGTATCTAATATTCGGAAAACCAGTCTACAGAAGAAGAACTAAGGGAGGGAGGTTTACGCGACGACCGCAAATACTGAACAGGCTATGGAGAAAAGATACTTGCAAACAGTTGTTAAAGTGGCCAGGGAGGGGTGAACGCAGGGAAACTCAGTTTCACTAGCTCGCATGTAATTCTGAGGTGCTTTCTCCTACCGGGGATCCATATTAGATACTAGAAGATTTGTAAATTCAGTAGAGGGGTGGGGCAAAAATAATGACCGTTCCCCTAGCTCTCTATTCCCACTTTAACAGCTTCTTCTAATTTATATCAGTCAGATAAATCTTGAAGTACCTACAGAAGTTAATGGAGCTGCTCAAAAGAAAGTAATGGCTGGTGTGGTAAAATAGAGTACTTTGGAAGAGCGAATTGAAGAGAATTCCTGATCTGCGGAGCAGCAAGATGAAAGAACGAATGGGAAACTCATGAAAACAACAACAAGAACAACAACAGTAATCAGAGGATAACTGTCGTCAACAATAACATCAAGCACTATGGAATCAGAGCCAAGCCGACAAGCAAAAAACAAAAAATGTTAAAGAGATGCAAATTTTAGTATCGCCTAAGCCAGTTAAAAGTAAAGGAAATTCAGGTAGAGTGGATTTACGTGTTGGACAAAACTTGCAGATGAAAATCAGGACAGCAGCTGAAAAATATGTAGCAAAACAATTAAGGAACGCTCGGTCATCTCAGCGTAACTAACATAATCGAATTAACGTCATTTCTACAAAGCGGTGCATTTAATATCACCACTGACAGTTTTAATGCTATATTCTTTGCTTCACAGACATAGACTTATCGTTTAAACGTATTCAGTATAATCTATCACCGGAAGTATTACTGTTAATTAGTGTATATGCACAGTGTTTGTCATACACAAAGTTCGCACTAATGTAATAATTGACAATTGTGAGTAAATATTGAGTTACAGTAGAAACAAATGATTCATTGACCCATGTCTAAATATAATTTGTCTTAGCTGACAAATAATGCAAACGAAATTTTCTAAAGGGAATGTGATGTTGACTTTCTGAAAATTCTTCAAACTCCCTGGATTCTGGTTGATATGAAATCCGAATTATTCAGTTAGTTTCTGTCATAGGATAATTGTAACAGAATGGATACTACACTTGTCTTGTCAGCAACATTCAGTCTGTCAGAATCTCAGCCGGACCGGCCCTAACACTATCTATTGTGATATGGAAACAAAGTCAAACTTAGCTTTATAGTATTTGATAAAATATCGATTAATCCACATATACAATCAAGTATGAACGATCTCGCGATGCAGTAGACCTTAGTCAAAAGAACACTAAGAACACCTCTTATACGCTGTATTTTCTACATATTGCACCTTAGATAATTGAATATGATTGGCACGTATTTCTCATAAAGACTTTCATTAAGTATTTTTCATGAAGTATTTCTCACCAATCAATAAGAATTTAACTTCCGGTTCCTCACCATAAGGAAACAGTCAGACTCTGCACAAACAATAGCAAAAACACCACACGATGACCACAGAGTACACGAAGACCACAAGAGAATAATTCACTGCAATTTGAAATTTTTCCTAAACTCTCCACTGTTTTATGGGACTCATTGGTATAAGTTTGCTGAATTTGATCTGATATATGTTTTAAGTGTACACATGTTTGGTTCCCACGATTTATCTTCTCGGTATATGTAAGTGCCTCAACAACTTGACAACAAGGCCTTTATTTCCGTTTATACGCTTTTCTCTCCTGTTGTTGAACATTTGTCATGTATCTCGTGTGGAATGCATTATGTGTGTGATAATTGATAAATGAATAAATAAATAAATATAGAGAAAGCGAGATCAAAACAGTGTAAGTCCAACATCCAAGGAATGCCGGTCAAATTTAGATCTAGGGCGGAAAATGATGGGCTTTTAGCTGAGAACTGGATCATCACTCAGCCTACTCTTACTGCTGCTTTGGCTGGTAGATCAGTTGGTAAAGAAGGGCGATGCTCGAGTTTGACGTTTTGACTTGACGCCCTTTGGGCTTATAACCTTGATAATATAACCGCAAAAAGAGATCTGGTTCGATGAGAGAATTATCGACAGCCTTTGTTTAATGTATGCGCCGTGATCGCTCCAATCTCCTCCTTTCTTTCCTTGCCACTTCCCCAGCCAACCAACAGGACATTTGTGCTTCTGATATAGCACAACCTTCCTGGACCCCTAGCCTCTGACTCATTATCCAAATCATCTTTCCAGAGTTGCAGATATTTCAGTTCGTTTGAGAAAACTACTACCCGAGAGTTTCCATAGTCAGCCAGGAATATACGATCTTTTTCGTCTATAGCCAAATAATACGGCTTGAAGAGAACGAGTGATTCAATTTGATCATCGGTTCTATGTGAAGGTAAGGGGAATCTTCTCAAAATAGATCCGTCGACATCGATGGTGCAAACGCTATGTACTCCAGAACTGTCTCTATCTCTGCCAAACGTTACTGCAAAAGATTTTTCCGAAATTTTTACAGCGTGTTGAGGATAATTTAGATTATGACCGGTGACTTTGATTGCAATTTTTTTGTCTAGAAAAACACGATTTTTGTCATCAATGGCTAAGAGTGCAAGGGATGGGCTAGGTGCAGGCTGAACCATAAGAACTTTACCTTCTAGAGTTACAGAAAGAGTGTATGGATGTTGAAGGTAGTCTACGGCTCCGTCAATTCTGCTGATTTCAGTTTCCTCACCGGATACGTTAACTCGCCAGAGTGTTCTAGGTTCACTGCAAGTAATGTAAAGGCAACAACCGGTCTGGTAAGCTTGCATGTCCATAGGTTTCAGCATTTCTTCAACTGGAATTGTCCCTAATTCATTTCCTTCTGCTCCTGACTTCGATTCGAACTTGGCAATGTAATTTTTTCCGTAGAACACTACATAATAGATTCCACGTAACTCCGTTATTCCATATACACGATGTTCCAATATCTTTGTGAAAAACGTCTGTTTCTTCAGTGGAAGCTCTACAAACAGCAAAATTGTAATACAAAATACTGTATATTGTATAAAAATGTATAGGCTTGACATTTAATGCTAATGACGTTAATTTTTCATCTCTCTTTCTCTTTCTAAATACCGCATGCTTGCAGGTCTACTGCTAATATGATAGCACCAAAACACTATTAATAGTTAAATACCCATTAAAGAACCAGCTATATATCTGACATTTTAATCGATTAATTGTGTGAATCTGATGTTCCAGATTAATGGACCGATTACAGAATCCTCATGAATTATTTTCTTCCCTGTACACATATGGCTAGCTTTCACTATGATTCATAATGGAACATAAATCATCCTACAACTGGCAGGAGCCAGTGACGATGTCTGAAAGATATCCGACCGCGGATCAGTACGAGTGGGTTCAAATCCCGTCACTGATATAACCTTCGAGAGCTGAAAGTGATGTTATCGTCGGATGTTATTTAATTCCCCTTACTTTGGACTGATTATCTGGATTTCGGAATTTGCACCGTTTTTGGACCTTCTTTATGCTCGCCGGCTTGATTTTGTCTCAATAGTGCTTGATGTTGTCATTGATGACTGTAGCACTCTAATTGTTGTTATGTTATGTTAAGTCAGGTTTACGGCTTTACAACGAATTAGAATTATGCAATTAGGATCAAGGTAAAATAGAAAATAGTTTAAGCTAAGTTTAAAGTATGCTTCCAAGATACAAATATAGTCAGAGACAGAAACTACCAGCGAAACTTCGAATCTTTGCCTCTCGCTTAGCGAGCAAGCATGTTATCAACTCCTAAACTGTCGAAACGTTATAGAGTCTAAACTCTTAGACACTCGACAGGTACGAATATTACAGTAGTTATTATCGGCCATGAATTATCACAACAACGTAAAGGTCAAGGCGGGAAATAAAAATTATACTACCGGAGGGGTGTTCGTCAGTATGTCCATATATCAGCCGCCTAATAAAGTCCCGACATCTTCGAGTGAAATCTACAATAATTTAACAATAAAATTTAAAGACAACAAAAATTCATACCATAGGCATGCCCTAACGTTAGAGCTTTAACTAGAGTTAGGGTTTGGGAAAGCTCTAACGTTAGGGTATGAATATTCTTAATGGATACGAGATGCTTTTGCTAAATAAAATGTTTTGTTGTAGTCAATCAGGCCGGTATCCAATGGATAGTCTGCCGTCGTTCTTTCAACCCTCTTACTGATCTTCTTAATCCATACTGATTTTCTGATTCTAGACTGATCTTTTTAATCCACACTGATCTTCTTAATCCAGACAGATTTTCTAATTCCAGACTGATCATCTTAATCCATACTGATCTTCTTAACGGAGACTGATCTTCTTAATCCAGATTGGTCTTCATAATCCAGACTGATCTTCTTAAGCCAGACTGATTCTCTTAATCCAGGCTGATCTTAATACAGACTGATCTTCATAATCCATACTGATCTTCTTAATCCAGACTGATCTTCTTAGTCCAGACTGATCTTCTAATCCAGACTGATCTTCGTCGCGTTTTAAAAATTATGAATTTCGGATTCAGTTGCTTCTTATAGAAAATGGAATGTTTATAAAAAAACGAAATAAGTCTACAGAAATAGAATTGACTCCAATTCCTTTCCTTCTGCACCTGACTTTGATTCGAACCTGGCGATGTAATTTTTTTCATAGAATACGACGTAATAGATTCCACGCAATTCCGTTATTCCATATACACGATGATTCAATTTCTTCGTGAAAAACTTCTTCTTATTCAGCGGAAACTCTTCTTCTTTTTCATCTTCTTTAAGTGACATTACTGTTTCAGGCGGAAACTCTACAACTAGAAAAATTGTCATGTAAAAATAAAATGTATAAACTTTAAATTTAATATTAAACGACTTCAAATTTTTATCTCTCTTTCTCTTTCTAAGAACCTCTTGCTTTCAGCTCCATAGCAAAAATCTTTTTCACCCGGCAAAGGCAATGGAAAAATAACTTCCAGAACGAATGCACTAACAATAGTTAAATACCCATTAAAGAGCCGGTTAAATATTTGAATTTTCAATCTATTAAGTTTATGAATCATAGTGCCTGATTAATTGCTGAATTTGCTAAATCTTCGAAAATGATTTTCTTCCCAGTTTATTTTCGTGTATGGCTTGTTTCCACTATGATAATGCCATGCTTCATAGGATCTAACTCAGCCTACAACGCATACAGAATGATCTAATTCCTATCAAGTATAGGTACAAATAGCATAAGCTTAGTTTAAAGTATGCTTCCATGATACAAATGTCCTGTCAGAGACAGAACACTTTCAGCGAAATTTCGAATCTTAGCCTCTTGTTTAGCGGACAAGCATGTTATCAACTCCCAAACTGCCGAAACTTCGTAGAGCCTAAAAGTTTAGACAATGGACAGGTACGAATAGTACAGTATTTATCATCGGCGATAAATAACAAAACAACGAAAAGCTCAAGATGGGCAATAATAATAATACTACCGTAGTAATGTTGGCCAGTATGTCTTGATCTAAACCGCCTAATAGATGCCAGACATCTTCGAATGAAATCTGCATACATAATTTAAAACATACATACAAACAAATACAAAAATTCATATCATAGGCATGTGCTAACGTTAGAGCTTTAACTAGAGTTAGTGATTATGGTAGGAATACTATTAGGATAATGGCTATGAGATGCTCAAGCTTAAAAATGTTTCGTTGTATTCAAATCAGGCCGGTATCCAATAGCTGGTCCGAGTCGTCCTATCAACCCTACACATAATTTCAAAGAATTTACTAAATCAGGATTGATCTTCCCAATCCAGACTGATTCTCTTAATCCATACTGATCCTTTTAATTCAGACTGATTCTCTTAATATAGACTGATCTTCTTAATGCAGACTGATCTTCTAAATCCGTCCTGATCTTCTTAATCCAGACTGATTCTCTTAATCCATACTGACCTTCTTAATCCAGACTGATTCTCTTAATCCATACTGATCTTCTTAACCTAGACTGATTCTCTTAATCCAGTTTGATTCTCTTAATCCAGACTAATCTTCGCATTCTAGACTGATCTTCTAAATTCAGACTGATCTTCTAAATTCAGACTGATCTTCTAAATTCAGACTGATCTTCTAAATTCAGACTGATCTTCGTAATTCAGACTGATCTTCTTAATTAAGACTTCAATCTTAATAAAAACTGATCGTCGCCGCGTTCTTGAGAATTTAGAGTTTCGGATTTCCATTTGCTTCTTATCGAAAATATCGTGTTTTAGCTAAACAAAATAAATCTAACGAAACAGTAATTATAAGCCTTAATATTATTCATAGTGAATGCAAGAAAAGGTAAATAGAAAAGTTAATTTATATAAAAGATAATATAAGATATATTATATATATATATATATATATATATATAGGCCTATATAATATTAGATATATATATATACATATATGTATAATTGTATATATACATATATACATATATATATATATATAGAAATAAATAAATATATAAATACATACATATATATATATATATATATATATATATATATATATATATATAATTAGTCAGTTAACTTACAAATTAAATTAAGACAATTAAGATAAGACCGGTTTCACGCAGAGGACTGATAGTAGTACTTAACGTCCGTTTCATCTAGTAAAAAAACATAATTATCAGCTTCATGGCCTAGAAGCCAGAGCCTTGTTTAACGTCAGTTTTCTTCTCGAATATCATATCAATGACGGGGAGAGCACTGGAGTTGAATCATACTTACGCTTTTAAGATAAAAGATAAATATAAACAATATACTTACCACATAGCCACTTAGCTAATAGTTCTGCCAAGAGAACTAATTTGCTGGGACACTCAAAACAAACACAGAGAAGAACTAAGACAATGAGAATGGAAAGAACTATCGAACCAAGCCACAATTTTGAACTCCAGACGTGGTTGGACTCCTCGCCGGTAAATCCTGCGTTAGTGTCAAACAAAAATAACAACATTTTTTCTTAACCTCTTCAGGCATTTTAACCTAAGAAACTTCAAAAAACGATTTAAACCAAGAGACCTTGTTGCTGAATTTGCTTATTCAATTGATCAGTTCTATGGTGGAGTATTTGAGACACAATAAGAACAGTAAAGTGAGCAGATAATTTACACACTATAAATATAAATATAAATATATATATATATATATATATATATATATATATATACATATATACATACATATATATATATATATATATATATATATATATATATATCCTAAGTCGAGAATCGCCTTACGTGAAAGATTTTGGGTAAAAATGTCACCTGCTAATTGACCATTAATATATATATAATATATATATATATATATGTGATTGACCATAGATAATATATATTATATATATATATTATATATATAGTCATTGGTATATATTATATCTAATATATATATATATATATATATATATATATATATATATATATATATATATCATCATCATCATCATTATCATCATCCTCCCTTAAATCCCAATTTAACCAGGGTAGGGATACGATTCGACTGTTTTCCATTCGTTTAAGTTTTTGTAGCAATTTCTGGAGCCTAGGCGCTCACCAACCGAATGCCCTTTCTGACGTTGGTTTGAATCAAGTTTTTATGTCGCCTTCTACGATACGTGCATATTTACACGGTTGGTCTATTCTCCTAGCAACCCGGACACAACACGGGGAATATATGTATATATATATATATATATATATATATATATATATATATTCATATATTCATATATATATGTATATATATATATATACATATACACATATATATATATATATATATATATATCTTAATATATATATTAATATATATATATATTAATAAGTCCTGGAAGAGAGTTGGCACAGATAGACAGTTGATAAATGTATTAAGAAATAGGAAGAAGAGATGGATAGGACACATTCTAAGGGGGGAAGGTCTATTAAAAGAGGTCATAGAAGGTAGAATGGAAGGAAAAAGAGGCAGGGGCAGGTCGAGATTTAAGTATGTTAGATGATTTAAAGACCCACTCATATGTGGAAATGAAGAGGAAGGCGTAAGACAGAGAAGAGTGGAGGCGTTACGTACCATGGACGTGCCAGTAGGCAGTGCACTAAGAGAGAGAAATATTAATAAATATATATATATACTGTATATATAGGCAGGTTCAAGATAGATATTTATACTCAAAGTCTGTTTTCTCGCTTCATAAGAGCACTCTTTATATCAACATATATATATATATATATATATATATATATATATATATATATATATATATATATATATATATCTTAGTGCACTGCCTACTGGCAGGTCCATGGTACATAACGCCTCCACTCTTCTCTGCCTTCCGCCTTCCTCTTCATTTCCACATATGAGTGGGTCTTTAAATCATCTAACATACCTAATTTCGGCCTGCCCCTGCCTCTTTTTCCTTCCATTCTACCTTCTATGACCTCTTTTAATAGACCTTCCCCCCTTAGAATGTGTCCTATCCATCTCTTCTTCCTATTTCTTAATACATTTATCAACTGTCTATCTGTGCCAACTCTCTCCAGGACTTCCTCATTTGTAACCTTTTGAGTCCAGCTAATCCTCTCCATTCTTCTCCAAATCCACATTTCCAATGCCTCCAGTTTCCTAATATCTTCCTTCCTTAAGGTCCATGTTTCACATCCATACAATAGCGTGGTCCAAACCAAAGTTTTCACTATATTTATCTTTTTGTTTTTCTTTAGACTTTCCTTTTAAAATTCTTTCATATTACAGAACAGAAGGCCGCTTTTGCTTGTGCAATCCTACTGCATATTTCAGTCGCACATTTCCCATCATCGATTATAGTATGACCCAAATATTTGAAACTCCTTACCTGTTCCAATTTCGTACCATTTAGTGTGATTTTAATTTCGCCTTTATTATTGGACACTCTCATCACTTTGGTCGTTTTGATATTAATCTTCATGCCATATCTCAACGCCGTATCATTCAGCCTATCCATTATCTTCTGTAATCCAATCTCGCTGCCCGCTACCATTCCTTGGTCATCTGCAAATCGTACATCCTGTAATGATTTCCCACCTACTTTAATTCCTTCTTCCAAGTCTTCCATGGCTTCCTTCATTTTGCTCAGCGTAAATGTTAAACTGAACTGCAGCGGAAATGCTACAACCTTGTCTTACTCCACCTCCTAATCACCTTCATCTGAGTATTCTTGTTGGAGTTTGATAATACTGCTATTTTATATATATATATATATATATATATATATATATATATATACATACATTTTACATTTTTTTATAGATGGACAGTTAGACAGTTGATAAATGTATTAAGAAATAGGAAGAAGAGATGGATAGGACATATTCTGAGGGGGGAAGGTCTATTAAAAGAGGTCATAGAAGGTAGAATGGAAGGAAAAAGAAGCAGGGGCAGGCCGAGATTAAGGATTTTAGATGATTCAAAGACCCACTCATATGTGGAAATGAAGAGGACGGCATAAGACAGAGAAGAGTGGAGGCGTTATGTACCAAGGACCTGCCAGTAGGCAGTGCACTAAGAGAGAAGTATACATACACATGTAGACCTATATTCTGTCTTATGCATAAATCCACACACATGTATATATATATATATACATAAATGGTATATATATATATATATATATATATAAATATAGGCCTATATATAGAAGACAGACTATCTATATTCTATAAAGCTTAGACTCTATACATATATTCGCTACTGGCTGGAGCCAGTGGCAGGCAGGCAGGCAAGCAGGCAGGCAGGCAAACAGGCGCAGGCAGGCAGGCATGGATGGATGGATGGATGGATGGATGGATGGATGGATGGATGGATGGATGGATCGATAGATAGATAGATAGATAGATAGATAGATAGATAGATAGATAGATAGATAGATAGATAGATAGATAGATAGATAGATAGATAGATAGATAGATAGATAGATAGATAGATAGATAGATAGATAGATAGATAGATAGATAGATAGATAGATAGATAGATAGCTAGATAGATAGATAGATAGATAGATAGATAGATAGATAGATAGATAGATAGATAGATAGATAGATAGATAGATAGATAGATAGATAGATAGATAGATAGATAGATAGATAGATAGATAGATAGATAGATAGATAGACAGACAGACAGACAGTCAGACAGAAAAATAGATACATAGATACATCTATACATAGATACAAAGATACAAAGATGCATAGATAGAGATAGATGGATAGATACATAGTTACATAGAGAGAGAGAGAGAGAGAGAGAGAGAGGGAGGGAGAGAGAGAGAGAGATACCTTTACAATTGACAGCATTGGATGAGTTTAATTGACAGACCACTCCATGAATATTACAAGTAGCTCGACAAACAGACTTAGACTGATCAAGTATCCACGCAAAGCTACAATGGTTGCCTAAGTTCGTGTCAAAGCAATCAGCTGGTTTTATTATACATTTTGTAGTCTCTATTTTACTCTTAATCCTGGAATCTGAAATTCAAATATTAAAATAGAATTAAATATGTCAACTGAAATATATTTAAACTACTTAAAGAAACACTTTTCTGTCACTTGTTTATTAAATACTGAAGGTTCTTATTTTATCTACATTATGCATTTAATATGAATGTGAGAAGAACATTTTATATATGCACTGAAGTTTAAATATTGAAGATATAAATAAAAATCATGGAATTTGAAACCATAAAACCTAAAAGTATAAACGTGCTTATTTGCCTCATATGAATTAAACTGATAAAAAATAAACATCCATGCAAAACAAATTAGAGATCGACTGCTGATTTATAATGTAGCTTTTTATTTATTAATTTTAAAACACTTCGTAAATAGAAACGTGCTAAGGGAACTAGATAAACTGTGTGATTGTTTTAGATTATCTATAAATTGTTCGAGGGTTCTAGGCAATAGAGTGTCTTATGGTAGAAGCGGGTATTTAATTTACGAAGCTAAAAAAACTAAACTAAACTCGCATTATAGTGAAATGATCAACTATGTCGATATCTATCACTTTTAATATCACATGTTTAAACCGTCAGGCAATTTAGTCCATTTTCCGTATATCCAGTCCAGTGAATGTCCGAGATTTTGCTCTCGGATCAGCGCCTATATATATTTAATAATATACAATATATAATATATAGAAGATATAGATATATTTAATGCTAGTGCTGGAATTAGTAGGAACCTTATTTAAGTTTATTATAATTCATTTTTAATTGTTCTATGATCTGATTATTTTTTAATTGTTCTATGATCTTATGTGTATCTGTATATGTGTGTATATGTGTGTATATATGTATATGTGATGCATCTTTTCCTGTCTGTTTTTGGCTAATAAAGAAATGAATAATTAATTTTATTCAATTTATTTATTTTTATTTATTTAGATCACCAAAAAGAGTCATTCAACCCTGTACAGTTCAAAAGCTATGGAAACAAACACGTAAATGCAATAAGTGAGCACAATTTAAATGTGAACCATGGTGAACTTAAAACGAAAATATAAAGTCGAAATTAAAGAATTGAAATAAAGAAAAAGTAGTTAAAGGTCGCTTGTGACGCAAATATTAAACGTTAGGAAAGGAGAAGGTGAAATTAGGATATACTTCAAAAGGGCACTGGTGGTTTTTCTAAAGATCTCTTCAATACCTCTTGAATTGAGCCCTTGCAAGTTTTAGCAGGAAACCATGCATCTGGAAATGATCATTTTTATGCTTGAGAGAGGCACCGCCATTACGTACTTAAGTTAAATACCTTTTCTCTTCGATGTCTTAATTTTATTAGGCCTGCTAGGTCCATAAAACACAGTATTTGTCGATATATTTCCTTAAGTTCTGATCTAGCAGCAAACAGGGTACTCGAGTTATCGATTGATTTAAGCGCTATATAGAAAATGAAACCAATAAAATAGCATAATCTATGTAAGAGTTTAGAGCAATTTTAAAATTAAATAGTCTAATAATATTATAACTGACGAGTAAAATCACTAATTTAAAGAGTAATGAAATTGAATAATGTAATTAATCAATCAACATTTAAACATAAATTTACTCTTGGGACGGAATTTAGCGTATGTGGCGGGTTTCTCATACTTGCTAGAGCGTGTGCGTCATAAGCGAAATTAAGCAACGTAGGGCTTGGTTAGTGCTTGGGTGGGCGATAGTCGAAAAATCCAAGAGTGTTTAATTTCATAATACATAATAATAATAATAACATAATTCTGCGTAACTGAAATTGAAATTCTTATCAAATGCAACACTGGTTTATATTCATCGTTACATTTTTACAAAAAAGAAAAGCTTACCTTGCATAATTTCTTAAAAATTATTTTAGTGAGTATTTTCACTCTACTCCAGAAATTCTATATTTAATATAGAATTTCTGGAGTACAGTGATTGTAGGTGTAGTATAGAAATTAGATTAAATACTTACGCAGTATTTCTATTTCATGTGAATTCCAGTTTAAGCGTTGACTATGAGGTGAATCCGACAGGTCATATGAGCCGAAGTTCACCTGAGTTCTAATTCTATCATTGTCGCCCAACTCATTCGCCGAAACATTCACCACGGATCTCAACACCTGCCCACCCATACTGCCTCCTTGATCTGACCAGCTGCTGACATAGCGTTCAAGATCCTTATAAGTGGACGTTTGGAAAGTGATCATCGGCTGAACATTACCCTTGAATTCAAACGTGCAAGTTACAGCTATATAGTCCACTGGGATATCACATCCTTCGATATAGCCAGCTATCAGCTTACCTCCACGAGGAAGATGCATTTTACATGAGAAATTTCCTAAAAACACACAAATATAGGCAATATATTGTTTGAGCAGAGCGATTTGTGACAGTAGTACAATCAAAAATGCACGTCTTGCAAGCCCAGATAAAGGCAGTTAATGATTAACCGAGATATGTATGAAATTAAATATTACTTCAAAAGACATTAATTATTTTGCCTCTCGAATATGGAAGTATATTTTTAAGTTTATTTATTTAGTTTTGGAAAAGGTTAAAAGCAAAAGGCAAAAACAAAAGCACAAGCTTATTTTTGGCGTAAACTAAATTTTACTCATCTAAGCTCACACAAAAACTTATAAACCTTTAGCGACATTAGGGAAACATGCCGTTACCACATAGGCTAAACATTTATCACTTACATCATCAAGAAATTTTATAAAATCAACTTGGTTGATTTGTAGGTTGTCAAATATCGTCAAGAAAAATCCAAATTAGCATTATTATAATTTATTATAATAATGCTAATTTATTTAGCATTATTATAATAAATTAGGTTAACTTATTATTTATTAAAATCAACTTAATTGATTTGTAGGTTGTCAAATATCGTCAAGAAAAATCCAAATTAGCATTATTATAATTTATTATAATAATGCTAATTTATTTAGCATTATTATAATAAATTAGGTTAACTTATTATTTATTAAAATCAACTTAATTGATTTGTAGGTTGTCAAATATCGTCAAGAAAAATCCAAATTAGCATTATTATAATTTATTATAATAATGCTAATTTATTTAGCTTTATTATAATAAATTAGGTTAACTTATTATTTATTAAAATCAACTTAATTGATTTGTAGGTTGTCAAATATCGTCAAGAAAAATCCAAATTAGCATTATTATAATTTATTATAATAATGCTAATTTATTTAGCATTATTATAATAAATTAGGTTAACTTATTATTTATTAAAATCAACTTAATTGATTTGTAGGTTGTCAAATATCGTCAAGAAAAATCCAAATTAGCATTATTATAATTTATTAAAATTTTTATACCCAAGAAACTTGAAATTTTATTACTGATATTCAGGCGATTTACTCTGAAACAATTACGTTGTATATAACTATACTTTATAAATGTGTAAGTATATTGAGCTGTTACCTATGACAACGAGATCGCAATCAGCAAATCTCCCCTCGTCAACACCGGCTATCAAATCTCTCTTATCTTGACATCGATAAGTTCCAGCGTCTTCCCACGTCACGTCTTCTACGACTAAATGACAACCGCGAAAATCGCCTTTGGTGTCCTTCCTTATGACATATCTATCTGCAAATTTTGGTCCCTTTACTCCATTTTCCACAATCAGATCATCAAAACCATCGCCGGGACTACTCTTTCTTCTCCAGTCCACTGCGTAGTCAGTAGCATTCGTACTGCAGTGGAGCCTTATTCTTCCTTCCCCTACACGAGCTAGGATCAGCTTCTTTGGTTTCCGCACCAGATCACCGACCCCTGCATGAACGCAAATACAATGCAAAGTTTATTTGTATTCTATACTTGATTACAATATATGATGAAGTGAGCTTTTTGATTGAGTGGTGAACCGGTAAGAAATGGGTAAGTTTCACAATTGCAACTTACCGATATACTTACCGATATACTTACCGATATACTTACTTGGCTGGAGCTAGTGGCGAAGTCGGTGAGATACTCGACCGCGTATCAGTAAGTGCGGGCTCAAATCCTGGGCTCGCCCGTCACTGACATCGCTTTCGAGTGGGGAAACTGACGTTATCCTTAGCTTTACCAGCTTTTTACAATTTCGAATCATGGTGCAGGGTTCAAATCCAGTGTTCGACCTCTCTACTGGCGGGCGTGACGTCGAAACAGGATGCTGCCGTTAAACGAGGCTTTAGATTTTATAACGATTTCTCAGATCAGAGAATAAATGATGATTTTCTCCTGACACAATTAGAAAATTATAATTTAGTTTTCGTTTCAGAAGACAATGTTTATGCTGCTTTTGTGGCCAATAATATAATCAATAAAAAGTTGGATATCCAGTAAATAATTGCATCATCATCATCATCATCTTCCCTTGATCCATGTTTTACTAGGGTCGGGATTAGACTTATTTTTGCAGCAATTTCAGGAGACTAGGCGCTCAACAACCGAATGCCCTTTCTGACGCTCGTTAGACCTTAGTGCTTTATCGCCTTTTATGACACATGCATTCTACGGTGAATCTATTCTTCAATCGGACACAACACGGGTTCATGTAAATAAATACACAGCTTGACGAATACCAATTTCATAAAATTTAAGTTGGAATAGACGACACCAGATGTGAGACAATTCGATGAAACATTCATATATCTATATTTGCAATATGTTACTATATCTGCTTAAACGAACTATATGCCTAAAGGTTAATTGATTTCTTTACATTTTTATGTTTAGTTTCTTTCTGTTTGTTATTTTTATCTGCCATATTATGATGAATAAAAATATATTTAGAGAGAAGAGTATTGGACAATTCGTGTTTGTCATGAACCAGAAGCATGGCAGCACAGAATCGAGAGTGAGAGAAACAGAGCTAGAGAGAGAGAGAGAGAGAGAGAGAGAGAGAGAGAGAGAGAGAGAGAGAGAGCGAGAGAGAGAGAGAGAGCGAGAGAGAGAGAGAGAGCGAGAGAGAGAGAGAGAGCGAGCGAGCGAGAGAGAGAGAGAGAGAGAGAGAGAGAGATACAGAGTAATACAGTATCAAGAGGTCCAATCAATTATGTATATCTCCTTCAATTTCAATCAATTATGTATGTATCTTTCTAAAGTGTTCGATCAAAACGGGCAAGTCCAAGGTACCCGTTCATTTACACTCAATGCAATGTCTGTTTTCACAGTTCAGAAAGATCTTTCCATCGATTGACGAGTTAGTCCCTTCGCAAAAGGCTTTGCCTTGCTTAAACCTTAATGTAGCTTATAGTATAGTAATAACATGGCTTCTGAGGTGGTTTACGTTTTTCTTCCTCTGCTCTACCTCTGTCTCCTCTTGCGACGCGTGCGTTATAAGGCTAGTCTTCAATGACCCGGATATACTACGAGTTCAATATAGATTCAGAAGGGATATTTAAAATATAAAACCATAGGCACAGCTTCAAAATAACTAGCAGGGCAATTATAGGATTTTACTGTCAGAGAAACACATCATGTTGGCCATCTTTGACTTATTAACCGTCGAAATTACCCAAAAGGTATTCATCAGACAAAGTCCTAAATAATTTACATTTTACTTGGCCCGTTTTACTTTAGAGTAGTGTTTCTCGACCTATGCTAGCTCCCAGACGTGACGTGTGCTCCGCCAGAAGCATTGTTTAAAAAATTGATTTTGTTCCGAAAATATTCAACGGCCGCAGTGAGCTGTATGCACGACGGTACTGTCAAACGCTTCACTGTTTCATGCTACATTGCAGGGTTTCAGCGTAGATTTGTAGCAGCGTAGATGAGTCAGCTTTGTATGATCAGTCAACGATAATGAATCATATGCTTGTTATGAAGTGCGATAAACAACACAGGGAAAACATTGATAGTTCCTGCTGTAGTAAACATGTGCAGAGAAATGTGTGGTGATGCTGTTGTCTAAAAATTGGAGGTTATTCCCCTCTCTCTCTCTCTTAGTGCACTGCCTACTGGCAGGTCCATGGTATATAACGCCTCCACTCTTCTCTGTCTTCCGCTTTTCCTCTTCATGTCCACATAATATTGGATCTTTAAGTCATCGAACATTTCTAATCTCAGCCTGCTTCTGCTTCTATACTTCCTTCCATTCTGCCTGCTATGACCTCTTTTAGTATATTCCCCCCACTTTAGAATGTGTCCTATCCAACTATTCTTCTTATTTTTTCATACTGTTATTTCTTAATTCATAATATTTATCAACTGTCTATCCGTACCAACTCTCTCCAGAACTTTCTCATTTGCAACCTTTTGAGTTCAGCTAATCCTTTCCATTTTTCTCCATATCCACATTTCTAATGCCTCTGGTTTCCTGCTATCTTCCTTCCTTAACTAAGTAATATTTTGAAGTATAATCATATGATCGTTATAATATACACTGTAGCCTACATATACGCCCGTATGTGCTACAATATACATTATTAGTCCTTGACTATTATGATTAACCGCTAGAATCTTGTATACTGTATTTCGTCAATTAACTATCGCTCAGTGCAGGATTTTAAGGAAATTTGTTTTTAGCTGATAGACTGATAAGATATAATGAAGTGCTCTGCAGGTCAAAAGACAAAATGTATTGCAATGAAGTGTAGAAACATTGTTTTAGAGGACAAGTTCTCGAATTAACAAAATTGCAAATCGATATTTCTTGAGAATTAGGGTAGTTTTGAAGCAGGTGACGAATAAAATTTTCAAGTAACAAAGACTTGGAGACATGGAAATATTTTTAAAGGTGAAAAATTTTATTTCATATTTTATGGAATTAAGTGTCGCCTGCAACTTTTAATAGGCAGTGTTGTGAAGTAACGAAGTAACAATACTTCGATTCAAGTAAAAAGTACTCAAGCGATACTTTTACTTGTAACGAAGTACACTATTTACCCGGGTACTTTTTACTTGTAACGAAGCAATTTTTGTAGTATTTTTTACTTTTACTTGCAACCGCTTAAGTTCTAGAATCATGTTACTTAATTTTTGAAAACTGTATGAATATCTATGGCCAAATTTTGTACTAATTAGTAAAATTTCTAATAAAAACAGAAAAAGAAAGTAATACAGATTCTTCGATATCATATCTGTACACCAGCTAGCTCCAGTAACTGCCCTAAAAATCAGGTGTGTGACGTAAATCAAAGCCTATGATCTACAGTGTACGTACGTGGGTTGACTGATTTGACTTTAATTTTTAATTCTTCTGTAGAGAACTGCAGGCTTGATAGTGAAAGTGATGGAAGATAATTATCACAGATACAAAATTATACTTTATTCACAATATAAATTTTTTGCGCTATTTAATTATGATAGCATAAATATAAAAGCATAAATCATGAACCTACAGCCATATTTTGTAGACCTTGCCTATATGTCAATGATTATATTTAACGAGCCTGATTTATGTTGTATTCGGGACACAGAAGAATAAACAGTTCATAAACTGCATTTGTCTTAAAAGGCGACCGAGTTACATCTGAGAACGACAACGGGAAACCATACCAGAAGCCATATTATTCCTATTTAAGTTAAGTTGTCCGCAAAATTAAGGTGTAATTCAGAGACACTTGAGCAGTGATTAACTCCTTAGTCGGTGGAGTGCTCTTTAAGGAGCGTGAAGGTAGTGAATTCATCATGTCAGTAGCAATATGAACACATAGGACCTGTTACTTACTTAATAGGACACTGGAAAGAGAGTCTGAGTTGACCATGTTAATTAAACTTAATTGTGAATTCAAAATTTAATCTACTGCAAAAATTTAATATCTGATATAAGCTTGGGCATGTGGGTCGAATATTCTTTTAGTTCAGAAACTTCAGACACTGAATTTAACGTCTAAGACATAGCCTTATGGCGAGGAACCGGATGGTAAATTCTTATTGATTGACTGATTAAAGTTTCCGTTCATAACATGATTTAAATTGAGTAACTAACTAAACTAATTTAAGAACGTGTAAAACTTTTCTGTCAAGGTATATTTTATTTTCTTAAAAAATTCAGAGTACTTTTACAAAAAGTACTACTTTTTTGTCGAGTACTTTTACTATTTAAGTAAAATTCTGATAAAGTACTTTTTACTTTTAATTTTATCAACCATTTAATTTTACTTAAAGTATTTTGATAAGTACTTCGTACAACACTGTTAATAGGCTACCCCTTGACCTCAATAATTGAACCGGCTTTTAGCCAATTTCGTAGCACATATGACTGATAAGCAAGAGTCAACGGCTTCGAAATCTGGCCAGACACTCTCATACAGAATACTAAAGGCACGGAATTAGTCAATACTATTATGTTCAAAGCTGAATAAAAGATAAAGAGTTAAAAGCAATGAACACTTAATTATAGTTTTATGAGCAGAATATATGCGAACTAAAAAAAAAATTGCTTCAAAAATTTTAACGAACGGAAAAGGGGATTGACTGGTGATATGATGTAGGAAAGAGAGGATTTGAGACAGTCCATTCCTATTTCGGCCCTAGTTTAACTGGGATTCAAGGGAAGATGATGATGATGATGATGATGATGAATATATATGAGCTATACATTTTGTGACCAAAATTGGAGGCGAATATTTGCATTGAGAGGATTTAAAGAGTCGATAGAACCCTCAGGGCAAGTTACATAGTTTTTATATGACATCAGCCTTCTGTCTACAGTGTCTTGACTACAGCTGGAGCCAGGGGGATGTCGGTAAAATATCCGGCAGTGAATCAGTATGTGCGGGGTTCAAATCCTGGGTTCGCCAATCACTGATATTGCTTTCGACTTTCCTGTTATGAAACTAACCTTAATATCAACTTTACAGCCCTTTCTGCTCTTACACATTTTCTATGGCAAGGTTGTCAATGGATGAGCTTATGAAGGAGTCATGCACCACTTTCAAAACATCATCATCATCATCATCTTCCATTTAATCCCAGTTTAACTAGGATCGGGACACGAATAAACTGTCTCACTACTTTCAAAACATAAAGCTCCGGATTAAGGAAAATTGGTAGGTTATTTGACAGTATTAAAATGGAATTCCAAAAGCCCTGCTCTGGAAATCATTGAATTTTTAAATAGCATTCATAGTAGAATAAAACCTTAGCTTTACAAAGATTAAAGAGTTTATGTGAACTGAGTATGATTTCAGTACGAGTACTAGAAGTACTCTGCTAAACTCCGGACAAAGGCCTATCATACACATATATAGTATAATGCATTTCACAATTTAAGCATCAAATTGTATTTATTCAGCTTCTTCTAATTAATAATCTAAAGATCTTATCAGCATTATCATGCGTTAACTTACCAAACTGTGGAATCAGAAAACATATAAATGCAGATCCGATCAGGTATTTTAACATGCAATGCATGTAGAACGACATTACTGGATAAACTGCTGGTTGCGTTGAGTGACAAGTGACCATCTGCTGTTACTAGCCCATTCTAGAACAAACGCTCGATGTGCAGGCTCATGCAATCATTTTGACCGTTGGAGTACACATTAAATTAAGTTATAACTGAAGAGCTCCAAAATCTGGAATACACATTAAAACAGTATATAGTACAACAGCACTACGTTTCACTTCTTCTTTTCTTGATTATTTCACTGATCTTTAGTTGACTTGTTCTTATCCTAATGTTCTCACTTGTTACGTGCTCTTTGTAACTGAATTTTTGTAGTCTTCTTAACCGTTTGATTTCGGCGGAATTCAATTTCATTTCCATACCTTCGTTAGTTCCCTTGATTCGTATCCGCAGATTTGAACTGGTATCACGCAGGAGTTAAGAATTCTTAGTAGAATCTCAAGTTTGACGTCATGTATTCTCATGATTTTTTAAAATTTGCTAAAATTTGCGTATGACAAAGCATCATCATCATCAACCTCCCTTGAGTCCCAGTATAACTAGGGTCGGGATACAAATAGCCTGTCTGAAATCCTCTCCACCACAAGCTAATTCCGTAATTGAGACTTATCAATTCGTTGAGGTTTTTTTAGCAATTTCTGCTAAAAGAGCACCTGCCAAAGTGATTTTACTTTCAATTTATGATACTGATCCTCCTCCAGCTTTGAGTTCGCTTCCAAGATGAACAAACTTGTTTACAATTTCAATCTCTTTTTCCTGCAGTTTAACTGTTTTGCAAAAACAGTTGTTTAACTGTTTTTCCTTTCATTGTTATTGGCCTCAATTTGGTTTTATTTTGATTAATTTTCAATCCAAACTTTCCACTTTCTTCAGACATGGCCCTCAATAGCTCCATTATTCCTACTAGGTCCTTTGAAATCAGGCAGGCAACGTCAGCATACTCAACATCTATATTTTGAGGTTTAGATTTCCTTCCAAAATGATGTAGTTTTTCCAGACGTCTCATAATATAGTCTAATGCCATGTTGAACAAAATTGGGGATAGAAAACATAAGAAACATAGTCCATATACATGTATATATATATATATCTATCTATCTATATATATATATATATATATATATATATATATATATATATATATATATATATATATATATCAGATATATATATATATATATATATATGCGTGTGTGTGTGTAAATACATGTAGAAATATATATATATATATATATATATATATATATATATATATATATATATATATATTTAAACAATATAATTTATATTTATAATTATATATATATATACATATATATATATACATTCCCTCAAATCGTGCTCCCAATGAAAAAAACTCATCGCATGATATTATAGATTTATCATCATTATCATCATCATCCCTTGAATCGCAGTTCAACTAAAATCGGGATATAAATAGAAAATATTGGTATTGTTCGAATTTCTTGAAATCAACGGTTGTTCTCTACAAACATTCCCTCAAATCGCGCTCCCAAAGAAAAAAACTCATCGCATGATATTATAGATTTAAAAACAAGTTCACAGGAGCCTCCTGACCTGAATTATCTATTGAAAATTTAGTTCAGGGATTCCTTGATTTCACTGACTTCCTGTTACGTATGTATACATACATACATATATGCACATACATGCATTTACATATATCAATCAATATCAATCAATAAGAATTTAACGTCAGGTTCCTCGCCATAAGGCAAGGTATATGTATATATTATAATAATAATAAAGGTGTAACGTCCGTTTCCTCATCCAGGGATGATGTCAGGGACGTGGGATGATGTCAGGAACGATATATATATATATATATATATATATATATATATATATATATATATTTCTATATCTATTAGGCCTAGAACCTAAAATTAAAAATTACCATATTACCATAACATTGCCACCATGGGCGTTCATATCCCTTAAAGCATATCCCCCTCGACAAACTCGCGATGCGCAATTTTTCTACTCCCCACTCCATTTTAAAAACTCCGAGCATTTTTCCAACCCCCCGAATTTTAAGAAATTACGCAACTTTCGTTGTTATTATTATTTTGTGGACGCCCCTGTTTGCGCATTTACGATTAACGTTAACGCAGATTATTCTGTTATTAACATTATGAAATTTTAAACACGACTTTTATGAAGCTGTTCAAATCTAGTCTGTTGCGAACTCAGACGAACTCAGACAGGCTACATTGTCTCTATAGACCTATTGATTTTTAGGTCTGTAGGCTCCATAGACGTTGATTCATGGACACAAACGAAAAGTCCAGAAAAGAGGCAACAAACAAAAGAACGAAATGTGCTTATAGTTTAGAGACGAAACTATAAATAAATCACGCAATACTATAATAATAATTATAATAATTATAGTAATAATAATAAATATTTCTTTTTCATCTTTCTTTTAATTTTAAAGTCTTTCTTTTATCTGATTTTTTTAGCCCAGGGCCCTGTACAGCACAGGGCATTAAAAATAATGCTAACAATAACAGAAAAAGCAAAAATAGCAACAGCAGCAAAAACAACAGCAACAGCAGAAACTGCAATAACAGCAACAGCAGCCGCAGCAGCAACAACATCAGCAACAGCAACAGCAGCAACAGAAGCAGCAACAGCAACAACATCGACAGCAACAACAATAATAATAATAATCATCATCATCTTCCCTTGAATCCCAGTTTAACCAGGGTTGGGATACGAATAGACTGTCAAAACCTCTTTCCTACATCATATCATCCATTAGTCAATTCCCTATTTGAGACTTTTCCATTCGTTTAAATTTTTGTAACAATTTCTGGAGCCCAGGCGCTCACCGACCGAATGCCCTTTCTGATGTTAATAATAATAATAATAATCGAGATTCTCTCGCTGACCGTCGTCCTGTACGGACGTGTTAATTAAGACATGGCTGAGAGTAGTATACAATGCGGGATTACGCTACCGTTTTGCATTTCTAGAACGACCTCTTTTATAGCAGTTTATTTATCATTTTTGTCTCGCTCTCTCCGTTAGCTCACCAAAATACTAAATAAACTACTATAAAAATCGTTCAAGAAATGCAAAATAGTAGCGTAATCTCGCATTGTATACTACTTCTATCTGATAAAAAGTATAAAATATATATATATATATAATATTAATCTCTATTCACACAAGCTAAACCGATCAAAAAGTATAAAATATATATATTATATTAATCCCTATTCATACAAGCTAAACCGATCAAAAGTCTCTAAAATACAATAGGTCTAATATGAATACCATCATCCATCACAACACCCTTTGTATATAAAGGAGATAACCCTACTTTATTCTGTTCATATGTTTTCATTTCTTTCTGATCAAACCGAAACCCCTTATTAAGTCCATTAATATATTCTTTTATTCACCATTATATGACAGACACAAATATACAAACAAACAAAACGAAACTAAAAATAAACGAAAAAGACAGAAATTAGCCGATATGCACAAATTTAGTCTAACAGATTTGATAACATACATGTACTGTAAACCATACAATAAACAGTTCCATGTACTAATCAAAATTAGATGTAGATTCCGTAGTTAACATTTTTTCAAAGAAGATCCACAGTTTAAATCTTATAGTAGCAACAGAATCATCATTTAAAATATTATATTTCCTTTGTAATTTCTCAAACGCTAGGTAATCTAAATGATCCAAATCAATCCCTCTATTTAAATCACCGTCTTTAACTAGCTTATTTAAAAAATTCAATCTATTGTAATCATACAAAATATTTAGAGGCAAGAAACCGAAATAGTATTGTAACCACATTATTACTGCTTTGTCTGTTGTATGAAAGATCTTTGTAAAGACACTATCATATGCATTGCTAAAACTCCTTAACTCTGTCTCTCGCAAGGTTGTAGCAGGTGTGCCATAGAGCAATGCTGACACTGCATCACTATTGATCAATTTAAGAATAACATATTCAGCTGCCTTTGTTCCTAACCTTCCTAAAATTGTGTTAACGGCTCTAAAGAATTTTCCTTTAGATTCATCCCATTGGCATTTAAAATACTTCGCTTTACAGATAGTGACTCCTAAGTATTGAATAAAATCAACCCAATTAATATTTACTCCTTGAATGCTTAACGGAGAGCACACATATTTACACCTTGGACCTATCCTTAAACAGTGGCATTTGGGTGTATTTATTGGCAGATCTAAATCAATGAAGACATTATTACATATATTAAACATCATCTGCAAATCAGTGACAGATATACTGATTAGAATCAAATCGTCAGCATACATGAAGCTATTCAGACATTTATAATTGACAAAACATCCTAATTTAGATTCCTCCAACACATTCAACAAGTTATCTACATATAACGTAAATAATATGGGAGATAGAACTCCTCCTTGTTTGACGCCAGATACTAAAGGTACACAGTTAGACATGCAGTTTTCCCATTTAACAGTGGTTGAGTTTTTGGAAAACCAATTTTCCAACACATCTAAGATACATCTATTTAAACCTTTATTTTGTAGCATGCATAAAATCCCATATCCACTGCACTTATCGAAAGCTTTTTTTAGATCGATTACTCCAATATTAACGGTGGTATTCCTGTTAGTGAAATAATTAATAACTTTTCTAAGTTTATGCACAGCGTTAATAACCTTACCTTTAAACAAGCATTGTATATATTTTGTCTTCATTTATAATGCTATTACGCTTCTGTAAACCTTTTCATGAAGCCTTATCTTTAACATTTCCCCATAAAAGATAATAGATGTTACCTTATAGATCGACTAAATCCATGTCCTCATCCGGATTGTGAGATAGATCCCACTGCTGGTTTATATTCATTTTTGTATCCAACTCTTTCTTTCTTTGATCCTTTTGTTCATTCTTCTTTGCTGCCACCCAATCTTTGGGTTCCAGCGCCTGCTGTGTTTCCTTCGCTTTTTAAGATTTTTCAAGACCTCCATTGGTGTTTCAGCAATTGTAAGAGTATTCTCAGTCTTTTCAATTGCAGCCTGAATTTGAGATAAACTGAGACTACTAAGGTTATTCATTATTCTTTCAGTAATTACTGTTTTTCCTGCGTAATGTCTACCAGCTAATATATACATTAACCTATGGCCAGCGTCTTCAATGTTTTCATTATAGTTAACAACCCTACGACGCAAACTATAGTTTCTAGCCATTAGACCTGCTCAACGATTTACTCAAAAATTTTCTAAAACTCAAAATGCGACTCGAAATTAGTCGCAAAATGAGCACTTATATATATAGACAATCGCTAATTGAAGGCATCTGTTTCTCATTAAGTTATAAACGCTCTACCATTCCTGATTACTTATCTCTGTCTCTCTGTCTCTCTCTAGAGGAACTGCCTGATGTTATTGTTTCTATTATTATAATAATATATTATTTACATTGTAATAATATACACCGATCGAAACTTTATTAACAGAAATCTAATAGCTTTGGATTACTTGTTTTAATTAATTTTATTAAGATTTCTACTTCCCGGTAGCTGAAATAGTTCTATTCATGATTTATATTATATATTTTAGGAATTATTTATCAGATACTTATATTGATAATATATTATAATATCTTATTTGAGTGTGTCAGCTACTATACAAGCTCTGCTAGTAATTCTTCACTTAAATATATAAACCCTAAATCGATAAGTAATAAATTCTTTTGAATCAATAATTCTCTCATATTGGTATTCCTAAGCTTAAAACCAATACTGTCTACAAATTTCCTGTATCTCCTACGAACAGTTCCTTTCTCTGGTGTAAAAACTAGATTTTCTTTCACAAGATTTCTCTTTAAATCAATAAACTCATCCTCAAATAGTTCTTCAATAACTGCGATGATAACAACTTGTAAGTCTTTTATATGTGTAAAGTATTCAAATTCATTAACAACATCCTTTCCTTCATAAACTTCATTAAGGATAGCGGATAGGCTGACAACTAATGTATGCATTCTGTTAAAATATGCGGTGTATTTTTGAAGATGTGGATTCCTACCTATTATGATAGATACAACATTTGCAATTTTCACCAAATTTTCTAAACTTATCTCGTGAGTTTTCCTTGTAACTTTTAAATAAAGTTTATTAATTACATCAAGGCTATTCGAGACTGGGTATTTAAAGTAAAACAGGGAACAACTAATTCTGATAATGAGTAGTGCTGAGCGAACCAATACTGAGTCTGAAATTAGCCTCAATGGAATTGATGCTATAAAAATTGTAACATATAACATGCACGGATTTAATCAGGGAATTTTGATGCTAAAAAACTTATGTTTCGCTAATAAAGTTGACATAATATATTTACAAGAACATTGGTTAACAAATGATCAGTTATCTAACTTTGATTGTTTTAGTACCGAGTATAATATTTATGTATCTTCTGCCATGGACCATGTGTTAGGTAGAGGTATTTTAAGAGGTAGAAATTATGGAGGTGTTGGTATGTTTATAAGAAAATCATTTTGTAATATTGCATCGAATGTTAATATAATTATGTGCAGCAAGCGATATATTGCTATAACAATAGATAAACTACTACTGGTCAATGTATATCTGCCAAGTTGTAAGAGTGCTGCCAACCGCAATGAGTTGGAGTTTACACTTCATTCAATTGAGTCAGATATTGCTAATGTGGAATTTAATTACGCGATAATTGGAGGTGATATAATCATAATATCCTATTGAAATCCGACCTAGCAAATTATATAAACAATTTCTTTAGAAATATGGGGTTAATAGTTAGTAACCGTCTTATTGATGATTGCCCTATTCAATACACCTTTGGAGTAAAAACTCGAAATGCGTATTCATATATTGATCATTTCCTAGTAACAGATACACAACTTAGTTTCATTGCGTCATTGGATGTCATTGAGCAAGCAGATAATTTCTCTGATCATCTACCAGTTGTATTAAATATGAAACCAGATGTGTTAAAGCATTGCTTTAAAATTACTAACACTAATGACTCAAATGTAAATCGCTTTGTCTCCCCACACAACTTTGATTGGCGTGGCTCATCTACCTCTGATTACTATGAATTAACTAGAAGTGCGTTTTATAATATATACATACTGCTCAATAATCATGATCTTGACAAGTTATACGAAAAAAGTCTCAATATCTTTAATCAAGCTGGCATTAATATCATATATAGAAATGTAATTAATATTTTAAAAACCTGTGCTATCAGAACTATAAAACAAAGAGGTAAAAATGGTGTACGAAAATTTTGGTGGGATGAAAATTTAGATACATTTAAACACGATTCCATTGAACATTTTAATAATTGGAAAAATGCAGGTAAACTAAACGAAGGCAACCTGTTTGATTTGAAAGTTAAAGCTCACAGAAACTATAGAAATGCGTTAAATGAGAATAAGCTGAAGTATAAAAATAATGTATCAGCTGAATTACAAAATAATCTACTAAATTCAAATGGTTCAAAATTCTGGAAATGCTGGAAAGGTTACTTCTTTACACAAAAAAATACCCAAAATGATGTTACTGTAGAAGGATTTAAAAAAGATACTGAGATTGCCAACGCTCTTGCTAATAATATAAAAAATGCCTGCACACAAAACTCATTAGAAAAGCACCAAACTTTTCGGGATAGCTATTTTTGTAAAAAGGGGGTTTATGAAAATACAGAAAATGAATGCTATATTGAAGTTGAAGCCATTGGTAAAGCAATTAATAGTATTGAAGCAAACAAAGCTCCCGGCGCAGATGGGTTAACAATTGAGCATATTGCTTATGCACATCCGTCTTTAATTATAATTCTAAAAACTCTATTTAATATAATGTTGAAGTTGGGAAAAGTTCCTGATGAGTTCGGGGTTGGCATTACTACGCCCATACCGAAATTTATGGATCACAAAAGAAACATGTCTGCTGACGACTTTCGGGGAATAACGATATGCCCAATAATATCAAAAATTTTTGAATACTGTATTTTAAGGTATGTTAGTTTTGAAACCTCCACACGGCAATTTGGATTTAAACAAAAAGTCGGATGCACTAACGCCTTGCATAATCTTAGAAAAGTTGTTAATTACTTCAATAATAGAAACACTACAGTAAATATTGGGGTAATTGATCTGAAAAAAGCTTTTGATAAATGCAATGGTTATGGAATTTTATGTATGTTGCAGAACAGAGGTGTAAATAAATGTGTATTAAATGTGCTAGAAAATTGGTTTTCCAAAAACTCTACAACTGTTAAATGGAAAAATTGTATGTCTAATTGTGTGCCTCTATTATCTGGTGTTAAACAATGAGGAGGAGTTCTGTCACCCATTTTATTTACGTTATTTGTGGATAATATATTGAGTGTATTAGAGCAATCTAATTTAGGATGCTTTGTTAATTATACATGCTTTAACAGCTTCATGTATGCTGATGATTTAATTTTGATTAGTGCATCGGTTACTGATTTACAGCTTATGTTTGATATATGTGATAATGTTTTCAATGAGTTTGATTTGCCAATAAATGTGTCAAAATGCCATTGTATAAGAATAGGCCCAAGGTGTAGCTATTCATGCTCACCTTTAAGTATTCAAGGAGTTGCAATTAATTGGGTGGAATCTATTAAATACTTAGGAGTCACTACTTGTAAGGCAAAAAATTTTAAATGCCAATGGGAAGAATCAAATGGGAAATTTTTTAGAGCTGCTAACACCATTTTAGGAAGGCTGGGAACAAAAGCATCTGAATATGTCATTCTTAAACTGATTGATAGTAATGGTGTATCAGCATTGCTTTATTGCACTGCTGCTGCCACCTTGCGAGATTCAGACTTAAAGAGTATGAGTAGAGCATATGACAGTATCTTTGCGAAGATCTTTCATACGACTGACAAGGAAGTAATTAGGTGGTGTCAATATTATTTTGGTATTTGGCCTTTTTGGCCTTTATCTTATATGAATACCATAGATATAATTTTTTAAACAAATTCGTATTAGATGCCAAAATTATTAAAGGGATCGAATTACATCAGCCAGATTATTTAGAATTTGAAAGTTTACAAAGGAAATATAATATTTCGTTTGTTGATTCTGTTGCTAAAGTACGATTAAAATTTTGGATATACGTTGACAAAATGCTACATATTGAATATTCTAATGAATAATTGAGTTGATTTGATTCTGTTTGTCACTTGTAATCTACTAGGTTTGCATTGCTTAGCTGTACTTGTAAGCAAAGTGTTGTTTCTTTTCGTTTATTTTTCTTTCTTTTTTCTATATCTTTGTTCGAAACTACCATGTATTGGTGAAATAAAGTCTATATTATCAGGAAATTGAATATTTGATATAGTGTTGAAATTCATATCAAGTTTTCCAACCATTTCATCACCCGTTTTATTCACCTTCAATCCAACCTGTGCATCTACATAATCCTTTGTAGCACAGTCTTGACTATCTACGGGGTTTTTAACATTTATCAGTATTACTTTTCATATTTAATTCGCCTCCCTCCGTTAATTTAAGACCATTAGCCATTAAACCATTAGCAGATAGGCTTAGCATATTATTAATATTAGGATATCTTTACCGATAGTGAATCCTTTATACAACTAAGTCCTCCATAAGATAGCAGTTTTAAATTAGATTCCAGCTTTTTAGATTGCCTGCCAAATAGATCTACAGTATTCATTTATTACTATAGAAACTCTTTAATGATATCATTTGATTCCTTTTCTGTTAAATCTCCATTGCACTTAATCGCATAATTCATTTGTTGTTTCAATCTTTCTAACCTAGACATCATATTATTTAGTTCCGCTTTTCTACTTTAGAGATTAAATTTAGTTGATACGGCTGTGGATATAGCCCCAACAGCTAATAACGTTGTAATGATTACTGTAGGGAGTAATGGCAATGCAAATGCCCCCGATATTGTAGTTGTTACTGTTGAAACAGTTATTGACGTAATTATTGTTATATCATAAACTACTTGAACTATTTTTCTCCTTCTTTTCAAATGTGTGATTTTAGCTTCACAATCTTCTAGCTTATCACTCAAAAACTGTTTTACATTGTTCGCCATTCCATTTAACTAACGACAAAATTAAATCTTTATAATCGGATCCTACACTTAAACGTTTCAGCACAATCAAACACCATTTACCGCAATTCTGATCCATCAATCCTTGCAATTGAAATGTAGAGTATAAAATAGGTGATCCTAAATACTCAATTACTTCTTTTGGTGGAGGTCAACCAAAACTGTTAAAATAATATTTTTCATTATGAATTTTAAACCAACAAGTCCAATGACTACCTGATTCACTAGATAAATTTAAATTTAATATTCCACATTCGACTTTACAAGATTTTAAATTCTTCAATTCATCTCTCATATAACAACCCCTAACACGTTTAATTTTTAACATTTTTGAATACTTCTCTATTTCGACATTGCTTAATGCATTCTCTGGAACACTCTCCATTTATTAGTTATGGTCTTAATCCTTTTCCATTTGATCTTCCTGTTCCATTCTTGGTATGCTTTAATTGATTTTTCCCTAGTATTGTTTCTATTATTTCTAGTGGTAGAAATCCTCCATTCTTTTTTGATCTACCTGTTCCAGTCCTTTTTGCTTGTTCCTCAAGCATTCTATTATGTCTCGCTGTTTCTTTATCAGCTTGACTTTGTTGGACTCTTGATACAACAGTTCCTGCAACTGTACCTACTCCTCCCAAGGCAGCAGCAATAATAGGAATTAATACTGTTAGAGGTAAAAACCCACCAACTTTATACTTATTACTCTTTTGCAATTCCTGAATTATCGCAATAGCAATAGCAGTAGCAATTTTCTCTATCTGACTTAAAAGTCAGATAGAGAAAATTTATTCTGAAAATTTATTGCGATAATTCAGGAATGGCAAAAGAGTAATAAGTATAAAGTTGGTGGGTTTTTACCTCTAACAGTATTAATTCCTATTATTGCTGCTGCCTTGGGAGGAGTTAATGTCATTTATTTAGTCAAAAATTCTAATATCTGATATACTACTTACTACCAGCTGATTCTATCGACCAAATTCTATCATGATATACAACTGTATAAGCTGTAGTATTTGCGGGAGCATTTGCACTAAACATAAAAGTTACTCTGATATCTACAACAGTATTTTTAAGTCTCTCAGACTGTTTCGATACATCAAATACGTATAACCTAAACAACTTCTTAAAAGCTTGATACGATATACAATCATTCTCTTCTTCATCTTCAGAATAGTTTTTCTTAAATTCCTTAAACGAATTATAAAATTGAGCCAGCTGATTGCCATCATAATTAGTTATATAATCATTGCTAGGATATCTTTCACTATTCAGTTCAACGTATGCGTTAATCACTTGTACATTTGCACTGAATACAGAATAATTAGTTTCTGCTTGATTAGCTGCAGGAGATTGAAGCCCTACAACGATATACCTAGGTTTTTTGATACCTGAAGCTATAGATAATCTCCAAGCAAATTCAGTAGCTTGCGGAACTATAGTATTTTCAGATTTCTTGTTCATAAAACATAATGGAAACGATTCCTTTTCTTTAATGTAATCATTTAAAATTCCTCTTTCTTCTAAACTTACAGTAACTACAGGAACATGCCATTGTATTTTAGTTAAGTTTACCTTACCAGCGTTTACAACTCCAGCATTTCTTATTATTGCCTGAGTGTCAGTTTGTCTAGGAAAAACAATTGAATGCTTACGTCCATAAATAATCTTTCTATATTGTTTACAGAAATTAAATATAAATTCTCAAGGAATTTTGAATGTAAATGATCCTCCTACTGTAGATGTATAATTTCTTCTTTCTTCAAATCCCTTATTTTGATTGATCAGTCCTTCTGTTAGTCTAGTAAGAGTTGTTGTAAAGAGGTTAATATATTAGCAGCAGTATTTCCTGGAATATCTCCTGCTACTAAATTAACAATTTCACTTAAAGTCTAAGGTGTTCCATTTCCAGAATCTAAACTCCAACATTGATCCATTCTATTGAAACTATTACTTTTAGTCAATAATGCATCTATTGTTGTAGTGTGACCTGGATATTGAAATCTCTCAACTTCATGATCTCCTGCATGATATCTTGCTTCACTAAATAGATACATCATAGCATTATTTTGTAATGCTATTAGACTGTTTGCAGCATATGGCTGATTAGTAGTAGGATCTTGTAATTGTCCTTCAATGTAAATAAAACTCTTATAAGGTAATGACCAGATATCTTCACTTAAAATTTGAATTCTAATTTCTTGTCCATTTGCATTAAGTGCAGTTCGTTGAGATGGATCATAAACTCTGTATTGAAACTTTTCTACAGATTCATCATAATTAAAAGATTTTTCAAGCTCCAGATAAGACTCCTTTACTTTCTCCATTTATTAATGAAAAAACTAGACGTACGCAAATCCAGCTCCAATTTTAAATTGATTAATTCTATCAACAATATTTAGCATTTCTGGTTTTCTTCTATTTCTTATTTCTTGAACAATTGCTTTTGTTGAATCACCAATCTTAGGGTATATTCCTTTTACTTGAGGTGTAGGCTCAATACCAGTTTTTATAACACCTGGTAAAAAATTTAAAATATCGACAAAACATTTACCGCTTACATAGGCTCTATTTCTACAATAGCAATAACCCTTTCCACATATTATTTTTCTACTTTCTTTCCTCTTTAGCTTGAGACCCATTTAATAGGGTATTAATTGGAATATTTGTATTGTATGTTTTTCTTTTATAAACAAGCATACATAACAAATGGAAGCCTTGAATCTTGAGGAACAATCTTTAGTAAAAGCTATTATGCATCGTCCAGAAGATCACCTTCTAATTAGACTGCTAAAAACAAGGAATGAGGTTTGGTATAAGAAACTTACAGATTTTACTCTAATTGTGATCTATTATTCGTATCCAGATAATAATGTCATAAGATCTAGAATACAAAATATGGAAGATACATTGACAACCGCTGTATTGAATAGAGCAGAAAATCCACTTCTAGTTCGACTGCTAGAAGAAAGGATAGATTTTAATGAACTTACAGAGGACACTTTAGAGCATATATATTATTCCTACCCAGCAACATACACTACTATAATGTCTAAAGTAGCAAGAGCGTCATATCGATTATGGAGGCGAATGATTGATATCTAGCAATTCAGAAACTGATGAATGTTATAATTTGTAGAAACTTTTATGTTATACTCCTAATATGAAACTTTATAATAATAACTTTATTTTACGCTTCTAATATGAAATCTACACGTAATATTCTCTCCTCTAAAATCTATAGGTCTTCCATCTTGATCTGTTATCCAAATACTAAATTCACTCAGTGTTTTCCTGTTCAAAGGTAAATAAACAAGATTTACTGGCGATTCTACAATTCTAAAACCTGGCTGTACCTTAGGTCCAAATGAATATAGAACTGGAGATGATATTCCGTTAACAAACTATTCAGTTATACAATCGCAATTAACAAATATACTGTTAAACTCGATAATGTTAACAATATATTGTGATTCATTGCGTCCTTCTGATAAAATTATATCATCAAAACCTAATATACTTCTCAGTGAATTAGGTATTGTAAAATCAACTATATAGTCTGAATTTGTTATATCAATAATTGATTTCAAGGTTGAAATATTAGGAAATAAAGTTATATAATAAGCATTACTAACAGAATCCCAATCTCCATTTAGTTTCATCAACCTTTGGATCTCATCATTTATTGCTTCAATTTGATATGCTCCAATTTCTATTGTTATTAATTTCCAAGTATTCCCACCATCTACCGAATATTTAAAATTATTATTTGCTAGTGTAATATTTGCAAAACTATACCATGTCTCTAAATTTCCAAGTGCAATTTCTAGATCATAATCATTAAGAATAATAGGATTAGGAAATTTAGTTGTACAAAGTTCAGATGAATTACTGTAGGACACGAGTATATTTTTAGATATAGGCCTTTTCTGAAAGTAAGCTGAAATGGGTTCAAGGAGACTAATTATTTTCTGTTCCATTTATTACTAATTAATTTTACTTATAATGTTACTTAGTTGATTCTTAGTTATTATTCCTTTATTGAATAAATATCTAAAATAGCATTAATTTCATTAAACATACTTTTATTTCCTGCTGAATATTCCCGAATCAATGGATTTAATCTTTCTTTTAACGTATCTACATTATCTGGTAGAATTATTGTATTTAGACCATTACCTATCACTTGAACACCTTTATCCAATTCATTCAATCTATTTAGTTTTGTAAGAACACTATTTAACTTTTTACCTATTGTTTTATGTTGCCTGTAATCTAATCCAGAATCAATGCATATTGTTAAATAATTATTCAAATCTGTATCTAATATTCTTTCATCTAAATTAGGATTAACTCTATTCAACAATAACTCTAAACCATGTGTAAGAATATATTCTTTGTCTGCAATTTTAATTTTGTTATCTTTGAATAGAACATTGTAGTTACCAAATTTTCCAGTATCAGGATCATTTTCTTCGTAATAAAAGATAGGTGAAACAGTTACGATTCCATGCTTACCTTTATTATTTATTCCAGGATTTCTTTTCATTATACTAGCCATTACTTCTTTATACATTTCATTATCAGTTGGACTTTCCTGAAATACGGAATCTGTGTAAGTAGGTAATTGTACATCTTCTTCTTCTTCTTCCTCATGTTCTGAGGTTTTAATCTTTTCTTGTATCCTATAATATTGTACGAGTGTTCTTAGATCATCGTCATTGAGATGATTTAAAGGTTCTAGTGTTTTTCTGTCTTGTTCATTAAGATTCTGTATACCATCAGGATGCATAATTTTCTTAACTAATTCTGGATAGTTATTTAATGTGTTAATTAATTCAGCTAATAATGGTTGTTTTGCTATTGAACTGATAATATCTAAACCTTGTTTTCTAGTTTCTTCCTTACATCTCACTAGACCTCTAATAATATCTGCAAGTAATCGTGATGATCTACCATGTTTACCTTGTAAATCTGTTAACAATTGTTGAAACAAATCATCCGTTCTTGTAATCTGCTTACTGATAGCTAACTGTTGTTTATCTGTAATAGGTCTGTAGATTTCTTTTAGCTCTGTTTGTACATTTTGTTTAGCAATAACTTCATCATCAAATCTTTTCCTTAATTTGCTATTTTGAGTGGATACCTTCTTGAGCAATTCTTGATTTTCTCCATTCATCAACTCTTCTTTAAACCTTTCTAATGAACTCATTTATTAACTATATTTTAAAATAATGATAAGTTCAATTCTTGTTTGTAGAAAGATCCGATAATATCTTCACCGTTTAAATCTTTAATTTGATAGGTTATTGGAGATGTATTGACAATTTGAGATACAGTGAATATTTCTTCAGTCCAATTTGTTTCGTAACCTTTTGAAAATAATTTTTTATATTTATAAATTCTAACTCTATCACCTATTTTAAATTTATGTTTCTCTTTAGTAGGTTGTGGCATATAACTAATCTTGTGTTCATTTTCGAACTTTGATCCTTCAGTTGGAGTCATTTATTTGTAGAATGAATTGTATTATTATATTCATGAATCAGTTTAGGTAAAACATCTAAATATTTGTTACTGCCTGTTTCAGTAAAATATCTCCACATCTTTCTTTAATAGTTCTATTAAATCTTTCAATAACAACAGCCTCACCTTCATTGAATGTTTGATATAACACTACTCCATTATCTGTTAGGAATTTTTAAAATTCTTTGTTAATAAATTCCTTTCCTGCATCAGTCCATAATTTTTTAGGTTTTCTTTCTTTGAATAATTGTTGAAATAATTCAATCATTTGTTTACCTGTCTTAACTTTTATCGGTATTGCCCAACCAAATTTAGAGAATACATCTATTACTGTGAGAATGTAATTAAATCTTTTATTTTGCTTTCCGTATTGTCTCATATCGACTAAATCTGCTGACCATATTCATCTATATTATGCACTATAACTCTTCTTCGTTTAAATTTCTTTATTATGGGTTTGTGTAATTCTTTGGCTTCTTCATACGTGTTTTTTTTATTACTCCTAGACCTAATTTATATTTTGCAGCTATAATCGGTTTGATAACTGCTTTACCTAATTTTTCATTAAAGCCCAAATCTTTAAGATTATCTAGGTCTGGTAACATTTTCTTATCGGCTTCACGCCTAGTTCCCTTTCCTAAATCAGAATCTCTATAAGCTAAATCATGTTTTAAATAAACTTCATCAACTTTATTTATAGGCTTTGACCATTCTTTTGGTGTGTCATCAGGATTTAATCTTTCTTCTAGCTTTGTATTTGGAACGCAGAAGGAATATTTCTTACCTTTCAGAGTTCTAAGATGAAATTCAATAGGCATTTTAGAAATTACAGATGAAACTATATCCCCTCCAGTTTTAGACTTTGATATAAATCTATTCTTTTAGATCCACAAACTTCACAGTTTCCTTTAAGTATTGGTTTATTATTTTTAGTTATGGATTCAATTAAGTCTAAAGTTGAAGTTTTACTTTTACATTTAAGACAATATATTTCCATTTAGTGGAATGAAAATTAATTCAATCGAATATAAGATGAGCTTGGATTATATCCAGAAATCTGAGCGTATGTGTATTTAGAATATTTTCTAACAGTGAATGAAATTTATCTTTAGGGGAGTATTCAGAAATGTATGCAGCTATTAATTTAGTTGCGAACATTTCAAATTCTTCATTGCTAAGTATGTGTGTACATGTGATAATATAAGTATCTCCAAATTTTGTATTTATCGGCTTGTATCCAAGTACATAATAGGAATGATCAATAGTTAGATCGGCAAGCTTCAGAAGTTGTGCGTCCATTTATTAACGGAAAGATTATATGAAAGCTTTTTCATGACGCTTCGATTTAACATGTTTATCATGACTAGAACTTAACATTGTTAGGTTGCAAGCTGTACAAGTTTTTGTAGCTCTACGTATTCTAACTATAGGTTGTGATATTATATTTTCAACTAACTGTACAGGCTGTTCAAGTTCTAATTGAAATCTATATTTTTCATTGAGATTAGTTTTAGATTTATCTATAACTAAATATCCAAATTTCTTAGACCATGCTTGTTCACATAACTGTCTAAATTTATTAATATCTTTAAAATCAACGCTTGCACCAGAACCTCTATATAAATGATCGGTGTCTGTGGGATCTAGGTTGAATAATATTAGGAAATTAGAATTTGATCTAATAGTATGTCTAGGCAAATGATAATAATTTTGAGAAATGTATATGCAATTGATATTATTATGCCTGCTCCTGGTAAAAAATGCACCAGGTACCGATTGATTCTTATCTGTCATAATATCGTCAAATATTATTAGATTCTTATCCTGTTTATCAAACTCTTCAGGATCAGGAATATCGGATGGATCTTCATAATATTCACAAGATATATCTCCTTTCTCCTCATCTTCTAAATCATGGGCAAGTCCTGCTGCTATAACTTCCGGCTTTTCATCGCGTTCATTAATCATTGAATTATGCATTAGGATTTCTGTTATATCAGACTTTGGTAATTTATCATCAAAGCCAGCTTTTAGTATTTGATATTCCGGTTGATGAAGGGATCTTCCGAATACATACAGTTTATTATAATCTAACATATCTTCCTGAAGTAGCATCCGCATAAGTAAAGCCGTTTTTCCGGAACCTGATTGTTCGATTATTAAGCATCGGAATGACTCCGGAAATATATCGGAATGCTTCTTACTCTTCTTCGATATCCAATAATACTTCGCTTCCATTTATAAGTATGAACTCCACTTACAATTATTTCAATAAATATTTAGCTATTAAATGAACGTAGAGTTTGGAAAGCAAAATATACTCGGTCCAAGATTTAGCGGTGGAGCTGGGTTTACCCCTAACAAATTCACAAAACCTCCAGTTGTTATTTGTCAGTTAGTGAGAATAGCTCGATATAGTCGGGATTGGGCTCTGCATATTAACATGTGTAATATTACGAAAGATGGTTTTCAATATTTTGTAGAAGGTCACTATAAACCTGGAGATCAATGTCACTGGATAGCTATTGGTGATTAATATGTCTTTAAAGTCATAACCTGTTGTAATTTAGATCTTCCCCTCTTTCTAGAGGTAGATAAGATTTAATTGTAACATTAGATGTAGTCATTTATTAGCGATGGAATTTTGGAAATGTTTATTGGACTCAATATGTCTAGAGTAATTATGCGGTGTCATGATATTATCACAAATTTCACAGTAATATTTTTTAGTTGCCTATTTCTTTACAGCCCTTAGTTTAGATTGTTGTCTCTCTTCCTCTGTATCATACTTTTTAACTCTTCGGCTTAAATCTCCAACTAAAGTAGTTGCCTCCATTTATTTAGCAATTTATTTAATGAAAGAAAAATTCTTTTATATAATCTTTTACACAATAAATGGTGTTGACAAAAGAAGAGTTTGAAAAGCTAAAGTTATTTAATAATTTAACTATGAACAGGGTTGAAGGTGTATTAGGACGTAAAATAAGTAATGATGAATTTATAAATATTGAAAGTATGGTAAACAATGCTTCGGCATATTCAAACACTACGAAAAAAGTCAAGCAGTAAAAGGTAAGGAAGGTACTAGCAATGGACAAAGTCCAGGTAAACCTTCGGTTTGCACTGAAGTTCGTGTGAAAAGACCAGATAATAACAGAAAGATTAACGTAGGCGGTCGTGTATTTAAAAAGTTCCTTAAACTGGGGAAATATACTTACGATGAAAAAACCAATAGTTTTATAAATATAGATAATAATAATAATAATCCTGTTGCAAAAGAAGAAGAAGCTAAAGTAAAAGTTTTTGTGAAAAGTCCAGAAACTAATAGAAAGATTTTAGTAGGACGTCCTGCATTTAAGAAACTACTCAAGGAATATAGTTATGATTAAAAAACCGAGAATTTTACTCTTCTTGATGGTAATAAAGAACAAAAGCCTAAAATTGTTTTTAGTCCAGTAAGTAGAAGAGAGATTAAAATAGGAGGTCCTGCATTTAAAAAGCTACTTAACGTATATGAACATGATAAAGAAAAAATATTGTGATTCGTCGTGATGGAGAAGAAATCCCTATATTAGATGGATCATATTGGTCATTTAATGAATCAGATTCAGATGAAGTAGCGAGAGAGAGGGTAGCTAAAGAAAGAAATATCGATGGTGAAGAGAATGAAAGTAAACATTTAAAACTATATTGTTTCAATTATATAGATTCTTTGAATAAAATTTCTGAAAGCTTTGATAAAATATATCATAAAGAAAGTAATGCAATAAAACTAAATATTACCTTTGGCTATGTAACTAATAAGGATGGAGAAATTGGACTTTATAAACCAGGGACTAATAACTTATTTTGGAGCAACTTTTTGTAGTGAAGGATTTAAATGATCGTGAACAACTAAAACATAGAGTAACACAAGAGACAATAGAGAACCGTTTGATAGAAACTCTTAAAGATTCTCGTACAAAATGTCTTGGAGTGTTTGCTATGGGTGTAGAAATCACTGGATTAAATCCAACAATCCAATAGATTGGATTTCCTAATAGGATCTAATATTGAGTTGCCAGTATACATTAAACAATGTAGAACTATTATAGGTTTAGAAAAGGTAGAGAATAATATGTGTTTTTGGGCATGTATAGGAATAGCTGAAGGATGTAGACCAGATCGTTATAAAGGAAGGGTGAGAGGGTTATTTACTAACTTCTATAACGGTAGAAGAAGAATTAATGATTATATAGGGTTTGATTATATTAATGAATTAGATTGTTATGAAGAGTTTAATAAGCGTTATGCTATAAATATAGTTAGTTATTATGAAGACGGATCTGTTTCATACATTCGTAAATCACCATTCAATGAAACTCGAATACCTATTTATCTAAATCTTATCTTAATCATTTCTCATATATCACTGATTTTGAAAAGTATGGTAACAAGAAATATTTATGTACAAGATGTGATATGAGGTTTAAAGATAATGATGATTTACAAAGACATATTGGTACTTGCACTTTAGAACAAATAGATATATTTAGTAAGTATCCAAAGTTATAGGAAAAGAAGAGAAATAAAATTGTTGAGTTGTCTGATTACTATGACGTAAATGTAGACTATAAATATCCTTATATGATGGTGTTTGATTTGGAATCGCTTCTTCAGAAAATGAGACAACTAGTAGAGAGAGTAATAGTGAGAGATCCAGAAACTAAGAAAATGATTAAAATAGACAGCACTAGATTTAAAAGACTGGTTAAACAATATGCTTATGATGACCAAAACAAGGTATTTATTCCACTTCCAAAAGAAAAAGAAAGTAAATTAAGATATATTACTAGACATATACCAGTTTCAGTATCAATAGCAACTAATGTACCAGGTTTAATATGGAGGAAGAAGAAGAATTTATATTATCTCAAAGCCTGAGAGATTTAACTAAACTTATGTTTGAATATTTTGATAGAGTTGCAGCAAAGGCTAAAGAACTAATGTTTTTTTCAAATGAAACCACTATTAGATTGTTTAGAAGATGAGAAAGATAAAGCTGAAGTTGAATCTTACTATTCTATTATACCGATTGTTGGATTTAATAGCGGATTTTATGATATTAACTTACTAACTAATGAAGGATTCATAAATGAAATATTAGCTAGAGATAAAACACCTTTTGTTATTAAAGAAGAAAACAGATATAAAGGAATAAAGACGAATAGCTTTTTATTTCTGGATCAAATGAATTACTGCCCACCGGGAACAAGTTTAAGTAAGTTTATTAAGTCCTATGATATTGATGAACAAAAGGGTTGGTTTCCTTATGAATGGTTTGATAGTTATGATAAGCTGGATTACCTAGTTAAGGATTTAAAAATAGAGGATTTCTATTCATCGTTAAAAGACGAAAAGATGAAAGAAAAATATTTTAATAAATTTATGGAAATATGTAAGGAAAAGAAAATAGTATTTGTTAAAGATTTATTGAGATGGTATAATAATTTAGATGTTAGACCAATGTTAAAGGCATGTTTAAAACAAAAGGAATTATATTATACATTTAAACTAGATATGTATAAAGATGCATTTTCACTACCTGGTTTAGCTGAAAATATTCTGTATCAGTGGCAAATATGGGGGTTCGAAGAATATGTACTACACACAAAACCTCCTGAAGAACATTCTTGAATTAAATAATATAGAAATAGAAAGAAAAATAAATAATTATAAAAAATGAACATAAGAAAAGAAATTCAAGTCAAAATGTGACAGTTGAAGATGTTAGAAATATATTCAGTAGAGATAATTATCGTTGTCATTATTGTTGGAGTTTTCTATGTAGAGATACTTGGTCATTAGATAGGATAGATTATAAGAAACCTCACGTTAAAGATAACTGTGTTTTATTTTGTCAGAGTTGTAATAAAGCTAGATCAGATAAACCGTATAAAAAGTTTTATAGACATAAAGCACTAGTGAGATGGGAAAAGTATAATCCTATGATATGGTTATTTAGTGAAGAAAATAAGGATGCTTTTTATAAATTAAAGCAAAATATAACTGGTGGTGCATCCATTGTATTTCATAGGTATCATGAAAAAGATAAAACGAAGATTAGTAGAGTAAATTACAGTATAGCTAAAAAGGAATGGGGTTACAACAAAGAAGTAGGGAAAGCAGTTAAGAAAATAGTTGGGTATGATGCAAATGCTCTATATCTATATTGTATAGATGAAGAAATGCCTTGTGGTATATTACGTTGGGAAAGAAATCATGGTTGGTCGAGGCTTCAAGAAAGACTTATGTATGATGAGTTTTTTGGATTTGTAGAAGTTGATATAGAAGTACCTGAAGATAAATGGAATTATTTTAGTGAGATGTGTCCAATATTTCAAAATAGGGAGTATGATGAAACTATATGTGGAGAATACACACAAGCTTTACTTGAGAAGTTAGATAGAAAACCTGCAAAAAGTAAAAAACTTATGGCCACATTAAAGGCAGAAAAGATATTAATTAAATCTACAAGACTAAAATGGTTAATAGAGCATGGATGTGTTGTCACTAAGTTACATGGATTTATTGAAGCTAAGAGAGGAAGAGTACTGAAAGGATTTATGGAATGGGTATCAGATGAAAGAAGAAAAGGAGATAGAGATACAAAGTATGCAATAATTGCTGAAGGGTGTAAACTTATTGGTAATGCAGCTTTTGGAAGAACGGGTTTGAATAAGAATAGATTCAAAAAGGTTAAATATTGCACTGAAGTACAATTCAATAGAGCTAAAAGCGATCACTTTTACTATGGCGCAAAAGAATATAATGGAGTGTATGAAGTAACTAAAAGAGCAAGAAAGGTTTACCAAGATATCCCTATCCAAATTGCATGTAGTATATATATGATGATTCAAAGTTAAGGATGTTACAGTTTTATTATGATTGTATAGATAAATATATTGATAGATCAGATTTTCAGTATATAGAGATGGATACAGATTCCGCTTATATGGCTATGACAGATGATTTTGAGAAATTAATTAAACCAGATTTAAAGGATGAGTTTGAAAAGGAAAAACGTAAATGGTTTTCAACAGATAAATATTCAAATAGAACGCCAGGATTATTTAAAATAGAATATGAAGGGAAAGGTATGGTAGAGTTATGCAGTAAAACATATGTATGGGGAAATAAAGATACGGCTTCATCAAAAGGTTTACAGAAGCGTAATAGCATTATAAATAAAGAAAAATATATACAATGCTTGTTTAAAGGTGAGGTTATTAATGGACTTAATAAGGGGTTTCGGTTTGATCAGAAAGAAATGAAAACATATGAACAGAATAAAGTAGGGTTATCTCCGTTATATACAAAGGGTGTTGTGATGGATGATGGTATTCATATTAGACCTATTGTATTCTAGAGACTTTTGATCGGTTTAGCTTGTATGAATGGGGATTAATATTATATATATATATATATATATTATACTTTTGATCGGTTTAGCTTGTAAGAATAGAGATTAATATTATATATATATATATATTTTATACTTTTTATCAGAAAGAAGTAGTATACAATGCGGGATTACGCTACTATTTTGCATTTCTTGAACGATTTTTATAGTAGTTTATTTAGTATTTTGGTGAGCGAACGGAGAGAGCGAGACAAAAATAGTAAATAAATTGCTATAAAAAAGAGGTCGTTCTAGAAATGCAAAACGGTAGCGTAATCCCGCATTGTACAGGTATACTACTGCTGAGTGTAACATTATTATGGCCGACACATCTGACAACCGTAGCGTAATTGTATGCGAACTTTTATGATATCTGAAATGTAAACTAGGTAAACTTTCTAGCGTAAAGCTAACGAGTATCGTTGGAGACTTTTATTCGGCGGAAGATATTACTTTAGCAAAAGAGCATCTAGTCCATTCGGTGGATAAATTGGGTCTTAAGAAATGGCCTAAACCTGCAAAACGCAAGAACTGCGAGAATAAGTCTAAGACTGAGCTAAATGACATATTCAATGTCTTCACTTTTTTAGATGAGAACTTACTGTTAAATAAGCTGCCTAGTTTTGTAGCTGCAAATGTGGATAATCTACCTTCATCTAGGCTCGAGGAGGGTGATTTGCGTTGTGTCCTTAACAAGCTGGATAATTTGGATACTAAACTGGATAATTCTGCAGTCGCCTCGGCTCCTGTGGATATATTGCAGAATATCAATGACCTGAAATCTATGGTGGGTAAGCTGACTAATATTGAAAACCAATTAGCCTCGCTTTCCTCTAGTCAAGTAGAAAGGTTGACTGGGCCTAAACTTCTCAAAGAGCCATCTTCTAATTCCGTCACTGCTGTCACCAAGGCACCGGGTAGATCATGGGCAGAATTGGTTGAAACCCCACGTCATTTTTATCAAAGTGGAGGTGAAAGTACTTCTGTGACTGCGGAGATGGACACTGATAGTATGGACTCGGAGGGATATCAGCGTGTTCTAGGAAAGAAAAGAAAACGCAGTCCTACCGTTGCAGCCAAACCTAAGGATAACTTGTCAATGAAAGCTAAAATCAAACCCAAAACTATTGTAGGTTCTAATACCCAGTGTGCGATTAAAGCAGATCGTGAAATTATGAAAAGTAAAATATTCTATGTCTCTAACGTTGATAAGGAAACTGGATGTGAAGAATTTGAAAGCTGGCTAAGAAACTGTAATATTAAAGTTCACAATGTATTTGCAGCTAAGAGACGATTCGAAAATTCGAATGCATTCAGGGTCAATATTGATGCTTATGATGTTAATAAATTCATCTCTGAATGCGGCCCACATCTGATTATAAGAGAATGGGTATTTAAACCTCAGCCGAAACTTTTAGTTGTATAGGATGTCTACACATGCTATTCAATTAGATGATAATATCGTAAAGTTAGTAAGTTACAATATGCATGGTTTTAATCAAGGCATAGCTATGTTAAAATCAATATGCAATAATTATATGGCTGATGTTATATTCCTGCAGGGACACTGGTTGACTCCTGATCAGTTAAATAATTTTAATTATTTCAATGATAAATATGTGGTGTACAGTTCTTCGTCAATGGAAAACACTTTGAAGAATAGTATTTTACGTGGTCGTCCTTTTAAAGGTTTGGCCGTTCTGTTAGACATTAAATTGTGTAGCTTATTTAATTCAGTATCTGTTGTTGCATGTGAGGATCGTTATATGATTGTGGCATTGGATCAGTTATTATTAGTTAATATGTATCTTCTTACTTGTAAAACGGCAGTGGAGTGTGACGAGTTGGAGTTAACGTTCAGTAGGTTAGAGTCCGATATAGCAGGAATTAACTATAGCTATGCAATAATAGGGGGTGACATGAATTGCAATTTGTTGAAGACCAATACTCAATCCACAATTATTAATGCTAGATTTAATAGCCTAGGCTTTGAGTTGAGTAATGCACATCTTGAGATTCCTAGTGAAGTTATGTGTACTTTCGCCGTGGAGAAGCGCAATGCTTATTCATACATTGATCATTTTCTTGTCAGTAATGTTAATATGAGATTTGTAAATTCGTTAGTTACTATTAATGATTTTGACAATCTGTCTGATCACTTTCCAGTTCTATTGAACCTCGGGCGTGAAGCTATTGTGCCATGTATTGTTAATAATTTACCAGCAGTGAATGACATTAGCACTTCTACTCCGAATGTTAAACTCAATCTAGATTGGGTCAATTCTAATAAAACAGAATACTATAAAATGACAAGAGAAGAATGTTACCCGTTATTCTTATTACTAAATGAAACTGATATTAACCGGTTATATGATAGTAGACCTGAGTTATTTAATCAATCATCTATTAATAACGTTTGCAATGAAGTTGTTACCGTATTATACAATGCTTCTATGAAAACTATTAAAAATAGAGGTAAGAAAGGGGTTTAAAAATTTTGGTGGAACAGTTCTTTGACTGAGGTTAAGGGTTATTCCGCTAAACAGTTTAGTGAGTGGAAAAAAGCTGGGAGGCCCAATGAAGGGCCTTTATATGATGCTAAGCAGAAAGCTCATAAGGATTACAAGAAAGCTTTTAATCTTGCTAAAATCAATTCAAATAAAATAATATCTGATAAATTACAACAACAGCTTTTAGAAACGTATGCCAATAATTTTTGGAAATGCTGGAAGGGTCATTTTAAAAATAATTATACTTTCAATAGAATAAAGGTTGATGGCTTTCAAAATACTCGTGACATTGCTAACCACATAGCAAATAATTTCAAAGCTGCTTGTACACCAAACTCAGAAATGTTTCATAATAAATTTAAAGAGACATACGAAAAGCAAAAATGGGTATATACTTCCGAAGCAAATGATGTTGTTACTGATGTTAGATCCTTGGAAAATGCTATTAATTGCCTTAATTTAAATAAAGCAGCAGGTAGTGATGGTCTGATGATCGAACATTTGTTAAAATTCGGCGCTATATGAGGAATTTCCTTTGTCTTTGAGTAATTCTAAAATTAGAGTCTAATGATCTTTGTATAAGTTAAGCATTTGCTGTGACTATGGTTTTAGTAGCATTTCGCCTCTGTTTAACAATTATGCGAAGGAAATGACGGAAGAGGCCATGGAAGACAAGGAAACTGGAGACTGAACTGGACAAGATACTACATAGTCTAAATGATACGCCACTGAAATATGGAAAGGAGATTAACAACAATGTCAGAGTAAGGGATACGTGTCTCCTAACTGACATACGAGATTATTTTCTGTAGTAAAATATCTCGGACCAGGTTCAAAATCATTCAGATCAAAGAGAATTATTTAAAGAATCTGAAATCAAGTTTAGTGTTTATGTCTATCCAATTAATAACAACGCATTAGCTTTACATTTGAAAGTGAATTCAAATGTTTATATTTTAATTAAAACAAAATAGTGCAACAAGTGTAATGCAATAAACAAACAAGCAAACGGTGAACAATAATAAGAATAAGAAGAATAATAATAATAATAAAACAAGTAATTAATTTCGTTAATTGATAACTAGAATTACTCTAAGCATTCTACCACTCTTGTCAGAGTAAATTTTCACAGAGAGCACTGTCTTGTCAAAGGCACTGTAAAAATCCTAATATATCCCCAAACTACTCCGTCTAAGTTTTACATCATATTCCCATAGACCTATTTTAAACCATACTACTACACTGCTTCTAATTATTCAACTCTTTAGAAGTACTTGTACAAAGAAATGCGACGCACGGTTCTTGCTATAACTAATTACTACATTGGGAACACCAATAGCCTCAGAACCGTCGTGACCTGCAGATCTATTACACCTCAAGTGTTTCCTAACACTCTTCCTTTAAGAGATACTACTAACACAAATAGGCCTACATCATTTATAAACTTCTAAATATTATTTTAAGGAGTGCCTTTCACAATTCAGGTCTATGCCTTACAATCCAGCTATTTATTATTCATTAAATAGATTTAACATTATATTAAAATTCCGTTCCCATGTTAACTTAATTTAAAATAAGGGTTAACTTTGGATGTTGCTTAACATAAGCTGGACTGCAAGTGTCCGAACTTATTATTTCTGCATTCACCTGAATTGTCCACAGGCGCATGGAATGATAAAAACAGTGAGTCAAAGCCAGACGGCCAGACAGCCACTGCTAGTAATATCAAGCAGTCATGTAAAGAGATATTAAGCGAAGCAATAGAGAGAACTACATAAGATTAGACCACAGTAAGTGAATGTATTGAGAATATGATTATTCGAGCATGTCAGCAATCAGCAATCAGCAATCGACCGAAGTTGCAGTAGCGTACCAAAGTACAATATACATGTAACAATAAGTCACAATACATTTGATAAATAATACATGCTAATGCTTTATCGATATCCAAATCCCTGACAAACAAAAAGACAAAGGTGATGAGAGTGTCCCAGAATAGGTGTGAAGAGCTCCGTCAAGTTGGCTCCGCAACTTCTTCAAATAAATCTAACTTATATGCCAAAAATTAGAGCTCAATTAGTGCTAATTTTTGCTGTAAGTCCCACAATTACAGCTCACTCCGTTTGGTACGTATTGCGTACCAAAGTTTTGCGGAGCCAACTTGACGCTGGCTCCGTAACTTTCACAAAGGCTCCGCAACATTCTCGAGTAAACTTAAAAACTGTATATAAAATTAGAGCTCAATTAGTGCTAATTTTTGCTGCAATTCTCGCAATTAGAGCTCGCTCCGTTCCGCACTTATAGCGTACCGGAGCTTTGTGGTACAATTTTAGGGCCAGCGTCAAGTTGGCTCCGCAACATTGTGGTGTAGAGTTAAAAACTAGATAGGCTTATAAAATTAGAGCTCATTTAGTGCTAATATTTGCTGCAATTCTCGTAATTAGAGCTCGCTCCGTTCGGTACTTATAGCGTACCGGGACTTTGTGCTACAATTTTAGAGCCAGCGTCAAGTTAGCTCCGCAAAACTTTGGTACGCAATACGTATCAAACGGAGTGAGCTCTAATTGTGGGACTTACAGCAAAAATTAGCACTAATTGAGCTCTAATTTTTGGCATATAAGTTAGATTTATTTGAAGAAGTTGCGGAGCCAACTTGACGAAGCTGTGAAGTCAATGTTACAATAAATGGTACGATCTTGGAACAGGCAAAGAGTTTCAAATATTTAGGGCATACTATAACAGATAATGCGAAATGTGAGACTGAACCGTGCAGTAGGATTGCACAAACAAAAGAAGCCTTCTGTAATAGGAAGAAACTTTTAACAAAAAGTCTTAAGAAAGCCACAAAGATAAAGATAGCGAAAACCTTCCTATGGACCACGCTATTGTATGGATGTGAAACTGAAACATGGATAGAAGATATCAGGAAACTAGAGTCATTGGAAATAGGAATATGGAGAAGAATCGAAAGGATTAGCTAACTCAAAAAGTTACATATGAGGAAGTTCTAGATATACATGTATATATATATATATATATATATATATATATATATATGTATATATTTGTATATATATAAATATATATATATATATATATATATATATATATCGATAAGATATTCGACCGCGGATCAGTACGTGCGTGGTTCAAATCCTGGGCTCGCCCGTCACTGGCATCGCTTTCGAGCGAGGAAACTGACATTAACATTAGCTTTTTTATATGATCAAAATAATTAAAATTACACTCATTGCAAAACCAATTAATTCGCATATATATATATATATATATATATATATATATATATATATCATAATCATCATCTTCCCTTGAATCCCAGTATAACTAGAGTCGTGATAGGAATAGACTGTCTCAAATCCTCTCTGCCCTACATCATATCACCAGTCAATCCCCTATTTGAGACTTTTCCATTCGTTTAAATTTTTGTAGCAATTTCTGGAGCCGAGGCGCTCACCAACCGAATGCCCTTTCTGACGTTGGTATGGATCTTAGTGGTTCAGTCGCCTTCTACGACACGTGCAGTCACCAGTTGGTCAATTCTTCAAACTACTCGGACTCAACACGGGGACAACAATGTATATATATATACATTTTTATATGCATGTATTTATATATACTTGTATAATATATTTGTATATCTATCTTATATTTCAGGTATATAAATATATATATACACACACACACATATATATATATATATATATATATATATATATATATATATATATATATACAGTATATATAATAGCTTAATATCAAACAGCTTGAGAAATTGAGACTGTTTGAGAATATTTAGAAATCAGGATAATCAGGATTCAGGAATCATGACTAATGATTCAGTGACTGAGAAATAATCAATTTTTGATAGAAAATTAAAAAATTATATTGGCGATATGTTTGACATTGAAATTGAGGTTGCTAAAGTTGACGAGACTATAAGAAATTTGAAACGTGGGAAGGCAGCTGGTTTGGATAACATCTCTTGCGAGCACCTGCAGTTTGCTCATCCATGAGTATGCAGTTGACTAACTAAAATATTCAATTTAATGGAAAAGGTCAAATATGTGCCAAAAGCTTTTGGCCAAGGGTTATTAATTCCTATCCCGAAAGGGCACATGAAGCGTAATCCAACCAAACTGGAAGATTATAGGGGTATAACAATCAGCTGCATTTCCTCTAAAATCTTTGAACGGTGTTTAATGCATTACTTGAAAAAATACTTGGTTGGTTAAGAAAGACAATTCGGATTTAAGAAAAGGTTGGCTTTAGTAATGCCACCTATTCATTTAGAAAACCAGTGGACTACTTTACTGACAATGCATCTACAGTTAATGTCCGCACCCTTGATCTTGCTAAAGCATTCGATAACATAAAATTTGACATACTTTTTGTCAAACTAATCGATAGAAGTTTTCCAAGATGGTTTAGTGAAATTTTAAAGGATTGGTATTCTAAGCTAAATTCTGTTGTTAAGTAAAAAATTATTTCTCTAAACCTTTAATCATTTTTTTCGGAGTGAGACAAGGAGGTATTTTATCCCCAATATTGTTTACGTTAACAGTTGATGAGCTGTTACTAAAGTTAGAGCAATCAATATTGGGATGTTTCATTAAAGGTTTGTGCTGTAATTCTATAATGAATGCCGACGACTTGGTCTTACTGTCTATTTCAATTCACGACTTACGGAAACTTATCGACATATGCACCGAAGAACTTAGTTCTATTGGTTGATCAATTAATTGCAATAAGACATTTTGCAGTCGTATTGGCCCTAGACATTCCATTAAAGCTTCACACATCTAAATATATGATACACCTATACAATGGGTAAGCGAAGTCATGTATTTAGGTTTGTCTGCGCTTTCTGCTACGCATATCCATTTGAACTTGCAAAATAGGAAACAAAAATTCTTTCGAGCACTCAACGCTATTTTTTCAAGAATTGGTACCTCTTCACCGGAGGTGACATTTTCTTTGACTGAATCGCAATTCGTACCTATGTTACTATATGGCTTAGATAGTGTTGAACTGTCTAGATCACAAATCCGCAGCATTGAAAATGCATATACACAGACCTACTCTAAGCTTTTCATACATTCGATAAGAATATAATAGCTCAGTCAATTTTACATGGGTCAATTGCCTGCTGAACTAAAAATTGCAATAAGACGATTGAAGTTCTTATCTAAGCTAAGTTCAACGGGTAACCATTACTGTGAAATTATTGATTAGAGACATGAATAATTATGCAAACTAATGTCTGATTACAATTGCTGTATTGGATGCAGTGTTACTGATCTATGTAAAGTAAACTGGAAGTATTATTGCGTGTTTATTTTGAAAATAACAAACTTAATAAAACATAAAGTGATAACTGAAAAGTGAAAGACTATAATTTTCTCTAATTTAATTAATTAATTTGTTTATAGCACGCTTTTCGAGCACATGTGTGTGATGTTTCATGTTCTTTTCGTTTCGAACACTTTATCTCTTTGTTCTATTTCGCTGAACATGACGTCACTTTGTGCTTTTTATTGTGTACTTATTGTAGGCCTACTTATGCTACCATACTTTTGCTGAAATAAAGATGTACATGTATATATATTTAGAAATCAGGATAATCAGGATTTAGGAAGCATGACTAGTGATTCAGTAACTGAGAAATAATCAATTTGTACTGCATTACTAATATCTGCAATAATAATTGGTTATTTGGTTATTTGAAAGGCACTAAGAACAAAAAATTACAAAATACATTTCCTTGGAAAATGTTTTATGTTATCTGCGTTTTTATTGCTTGTTCTAAATCAAAAGACAGTTTTTGTAGCGGTACCGTCGACGAACGCAATACAGTATACAGACACAGATTTTATTACACATTCTTTTAATTATAAGCATGAATAAAAACGACATTGTATAGATTACTTCTTTTAGAGTATTCATATTGTATATACAGGCTGCGCATTAAAAAATAACCCCCAAGTAAAATTACAAAAGTTTAATAAATTCTTGATATTTCGCCTTGAAATTTTAGAGTTCTCTCGGGGAAGCATTTTTCCACAAGCTGAGCAAATTTTGTAAACATATTTTTAAAAGAACCGTGGTTATCCAAGTTTTTTCGAAAAAGTTGATTGCTTTCATTTAATACGTAACGTAAAACGTCAATTAGAATCAATTCCTTTTTGAAAATGTGCTGGCCCTGAAAAAGGTGTTGGATGATGACGACGACTCTGATATTGTGCTGCAATGTGTGCTCGAAATGAGCGTCCTGGGCTTTGATGCCGGCCAGGAGTCTTTTTCTTACTGATGAAATTGCGCTGTCTTTTGACTGCTGTGGTTCATGTAGGTCTTTCCAAATCTCTCGAAGAACAGCCTTTAATTCCGTTGTGCTTCTGGGTTTGGGTTTGAAAGCATGGTATTTTCCCAACATTGTTCCCCAGACATAAAAATCAAGTGGATTCAAGTCTGGAGAATTAGGAGGCCACTCATTATTTTTATGAATTCTGGGCTATGTGGTACAATTTGAGAATTTCGATTGCTGTTAGCCTGAATCAATGATTGTAAAATCTAGCTAATAAAGAGCCTAAGAGGCCTAAAGTAGATTTTTCAATATTTATTAACTGATTTGAGCCAGGTCTCAGCTCCGCAGTTTGACGTCATTAGTTCATTAGCTTGACGTCATTTGTGTGTTTGCTTTGTCGCGCTGAAGCTAATTCGGATGCCACAAAATATCTAACTTCAATTACAGTATCCAGGTCCTTTGAAAAAATCAATTTCTATCGTAAAACTTGGATAATTCTGGACCTATTTAAAATATTTCCTTAAAATTTCGAAAGCAACTTGAAAAATTCCTCCTCAACAGGCGATTCACATATTGAGGCGTAATATTCAAAATTGATTGCAATATTTCAATTTTGCTTGGGGTTATTTCTTTAATGCGCATTCGACAAAACTTTCTCCCAACTAGAATTTTAAACTGTGCACAAATAAACATAGCTACAACGATGAACTGGTTTTTTTTTTTTTTTTTCTGATGAAGATCCTGCATTCATTTCAAACTCAACAGAATCTCAGCATTCCGAGAATAGACATAAAACACAATGTTAAGCAACAAATCTTTCTTGTAGTCCCAGAGACCCAGAAAAACTAAGTAATATTCCGCCTAGTGAAAAATTAAAAATTTCACTAATAATATCATAGAATAAACAACAATCTTGAGTCCTATCACATTCTTTTCGAATATTAATATTGCCATATTGTAGTAGTTAATACGTTTAAAGACATTATCATCAATGCATGAAATACAAAAGTACACATAAACTATGTCATCACTAGGTCATCAATGAGGATAATTAAATCCTATCTAGTTGAGAGCCCACAATCATAAGCAAATATACGCGGACTACAGCTCATAATATTACGCCAATTAATGCAGATAACAACACTACAGATTCACACAAAGTTGCTAAAATACATGATATAGGGCTATGAGATCAATATAGAAGTAAGTGGTAAAAATATAAAGCAAAACTAAAGGTGAAGTTAATTAGAAAGTTGTGTATTAAAAAGTCTTTATAGAGTTTAATAAATAGATTAAAAGATTGGACTTTACGAATAGTTATAGGAATATTATTCCGGTCCGAAAAGCAATAATATCTAAAGGATTTATAAAAAATAAATTAATAAGTTGTTAATAGTAAATAAATAATTAGTAGGCCTATTAGCTAATCTGGTATTATAAAAAGAGTGGCAAGTGGAGAATTAAACATCACGCACCGCGGTGGACATAACACCATGGAAATAGATACATTTATAAACAAATTTACCAATATACATGTACAGTTCATGAAGTTTAAAAATAGGCAAAGAATTGTAATTAAGATAAAGCTGTTTAACATGATAAGATCTAGGTTGACAATGTAACGTTCGTAAAACTCGATTACATGCATTATGCAGTGGCAGTAGAGACTTTAACGTAGTATGACCATAAATTTCTAATCCATACTGAATACGAGAATAAAGAAAAGCAAAGTATAGATTTTTGCGACAGATTAAGGGTATATATTTTCTACGTCTATAAAACAAACCATTAAGACTATATATTTTATATACTAGAGAATTTATATGATGTCTAAAGGATAATTTGTCATCAATTAATACACCAATGAATCTAGTAACATAAACTCTGTTAATTACGCCGCCATTCATCTTTAAGCACAAATCATTATCAATTAGCCTATAGATTGTTCATCATCCTTGTATGGGAAAAATAAGATATAGGCGGACTTTGAGCAGGTCACAGTAAGTTTATTGCTTAGGAACCAGGTCTGAGTGCAAGCTAAGTTAGCCTCTTGGAATGTCTCAGTTAGAATATTACTACACACAAATAAGTTAGAGTCATCGGCAAATAATTTTAAGGAGGCATTGGATCAAGCATATTTAATATCATTTATATAGATTGCAAATAATAAGGAGCCTAAAATTGAATCCTGCGGAACACCAATCGGAATCGGTTTTATGTTAGAGGCGTTATCACCAAATACAGAATATTGACGTCTATTAGACAAATATGAATTAAGCCAACATATGCAATTCAACGAATACCATAATTATATAGTTTAAAAAGTAAAACATTATGATCCACGGTACTAAATGCTCTAGTTAGATCTAAAAAGATACCCATGGCCTTTTGTTTGGCAGCATTATTTTTTGAAAGCATATCCATACAACAAGTTAGTGCATCTACGGTAGAGTGACCTTTCCTAAAGCAAAACTGCTGATCAAGAAATACATTATTATAATTTAAAAATTCTACTAAGCCTTTATAGACAACTTTCTCAAAGATTTTGCTCAAGTTGTTCAGTTGCGAGATGGGTCTATGATTATCGACATATAGTTTATTTGCCTTTTTATAAATGGGAATAACTTTTGCTAGTTTAAAATTGGTTTGAAAGAAACCTTGCTCCATAGATTGATTAATTATATAAGAGATAGGAGTTGAAAAATAGGAAGCAGCAATATTGTTAAAATATCATTGATTGTATTGTTATGATTACTTTTATTACATAAAATATAATATGACATCATAAAACGCGTTTTTATTACACGTTATGAGTCTTAAAATTTTACAACAGGCCAATATTTGAACTCGTGCGTTTACGAGGATAGCTTTAAACAGATCCAATAATTACCAAAATTAGAGCTATCCAGTGTTCTTTCTGTGCTGCGATTTATTTTTCAATTTCAGACGTTTTAGAAATGAAATCAACATATGAACAATCTGTAAAGCGAAGTATTTTAAATGCCAATGGGATGAATCTAAAGGAAAATTCTTTAGAGCCGTTAACACAATTTTAGGAAGGTTAGGAACAAAGGCAGCTGAATATGTTATTCTTAAATTGATCAATAGTCATGCAGTGTCAGCATTGCTCTATGGCACACCTGCTGCAACCTTGCGAGAGACAGAGTTAAGGAGTTTTAGCAATGCATATGATAGTGTCTTTACAAAGATCTTTCATACAACAGACAAAGCAGTAATAATGTGGTTACAATACTATTTCGGTTTCTTGCCTCTAAATATTTTGTATGATTACAATAGATTGAATTTTTTAAATAAGCTAGTTAAAGACGGTGAATTAAATAGAGGGATTGATTTGGATCATTTAGATTACTTAGCGTTTGAGAAATTACAAAGGAAATATAATATTTTAAATGATGATTCTGTTGCTACTATAAGATTTAAACTGTGGATCTTCTTTGAAAAAATGTTAACTACGGAATCTACATCTAATTTTGATTAGTACATGGAACTGTTTATTGTATGGTTTACAGTACATGTATGTTATCAAATCTGTTAGACTAAATTTATGCATATCGGCTAATTTCTGTCTTTTTTCGTTTATTTTTAGTTTCGTTTTGTTTGTTTGTATATTTGTGTCTGCCATATAATGGTGAATAAAAGAATATATAGAGTAACAACGGCAGTGACCTAGACATCTAAGATGTTAAACTCTTTCACATTAACGCTACTGCGAAATTCTACTGTATATATTGTTTAGCTTCTTAATATAGAGATGGTCTGGACTTCATGAAATCAATGAATTCAATTGGGATTCTCGCATCTACCAATATCATGGTCTAGTTATTAATTGATTCTTCTGTCTAATAACTTAATAATTAAATATTAAAAAATGATTGATTGAATCTATCATCTACCTACCAAAATATCTCTTCACAATCTTACATAAATCCTAATATGCTTTCTGCTTTGATGTCTTATGTCTATAGGCCGAGTCTCATACTCAATTAGAAAATATAATTCTTCCGTAACTGACTTGCCGAGTATTCAAACTATGGATTTGTTAGTGATACTCTTAAATTAGAAGACATCTCTGATCGATTCTGTAGTCAGACGTTTAATTACCGGCTAGATTCATTAATTACATAAGCAGTGATTGCTCCAATATCTTGTTTAGGTAGGCCACCACATCCCCATCCAACCAGTAATACATTTCTATTTCTCACATAGTATAACCTTCCCGGTCCTTTTGCATAGAACTTGTTCTCTAGGTCATTATACCAGTTTGACGCGACTTTCAAAAATTGCAAATTTTTCGAAAACGCTACAATTTGACTGTTTTCATAATCTGTGACGAAAATCCGCCCCTCTTCATCAGCTGCTAAATGATAAGGCATAATTGTTTTATGCTGTTTTAACACTTTAGAATAAAACGAAATCGATGGGTAGGTATGTGTTATATTGCCGCTGTTGTCAACTATGCTTACGAAATATCTGAATTGAATGTTTTCTTTATTTTCGCTGTACGACACAACGTATTTTCCAGACGTTTTCACCGCATGTAGCAGACCATAAGTAACACTTGGTTTACTATTATTGAATTGAATAGTAATTGTTTTCACGGTTACTTCATCTAAGTCATTCATAGAAAGCAGTTTGATGCATGGCTTTGGGTTGTATGCCGCCATCAGAATTTCTCCAGTTAGAGTTACATAAAATTCACACGAATCATCTTGATGGAAAGTGTCTTCATCAAGCATTTTGAATTCATAGTTGTTCGAATCAAGTTTCACTCGAACTCTCCACAAGGATTTGGGATTTGAACAAGTTACATATAAACAGTTTCTCTTCGGACAAGAATGCAAATCATATGGCTCACGCATTCCTTCGATTGAAACGCATTCTAATTGAACACCGCTTTCGTTAAATGTGTAAATGTTACTGCAATTGAAGTATATTAAGTAATATATCCCCCGTAGTTCCGTTATTCCGAAAACGCGTTGTGGTAAATTCAAGCTGAAGAGTAATTCCGTTGTTAGTTCTGAAATAATAAAATTTAAAAATAATGTAAAGTAGGCTAGACTTACGCAAATACAATTTCGAATTTAATTTACAGGTTGAGGGCGGGATTTTGCGCACACCTTTTCGGCTGCGCGTAAATTGAATAAAAGTCAAGCTACGTCTGGCTCCGATAGTACACGGTTAGGTCACACCTTGGAAGGTCTAGTGTAGACAGCTTTAAATGAAACAAATTCCAGGGTGTTGGAAGGTAATTTTTAATCCACGCCGACTGCGATTATGAGCTAATATAATGTAATGATTATTAATAAACTATGGAAAGGAAGAAAAAATACCGCAAATTACAAAAACAGAAACTAAAAAAGGAAACTCGGTAGCACTTGCGGTTGTCATATGTGTAACCGTACGACCAAAAATTATGCAGCGTAATAAAATTATAACAAATCATTACGTTCTCTCTCTCTCTCAGTGCACTGCTCAATGGCAGGTCCATGTTAGAGACCAACTCCTTCACTCTTCCCTATCTTCCTTTTTCCTTTCAATGCTCATATATGAGTGAAACTTTAAATCATCTAATCATTCCTAATTTCATTGTTTAAATCATCCATTATTCCTGCCTCATCTTCTGTTTCCATCCATTTTTCCGTCTATGACGTCTATTAGTACACTGCCCCTAGAAAGTGTCCTATAGATCTTCGTCTTATTTCTTTATGCATTTATCAACTGTGTACCTGTACAAACTCTCTTATTACTTCTTCATTTGTAACTTTGTGGGTCCAAATAATCCTTAAATTCTTCTCATATCCACATTTCCAACGCTTCCAGTTTCCTGATATCCTTCTTCCTTAGGTTCCACGCTTCACGTCCTTACACGTACCGTGGCCCATGCCAAGGTTTTCACTAATGTCAGGAGCACATATTTGCTGCATTCAATAGTTTATATTGACCTATGTCTAATAATAGAGTGTTTAAAGTATTATTTTATCTAGCTTGAGACATTATATTTGTATGTAATTATTAGATGAGTCAGCTGTTTAGATCTCTGCAGTGGGCGTGGCTTAAGTAGATTCTTAGTTCATAATTGGTTGATCTGCCTGGACTGAGAGAAGTCGAGTCTTCTAGAGGAGTAGACAGGGGAGATGTGAAAAAAGATTCGAGAATATAACACGTGTTTGGAAAGATATTAAGAAAGATAGAGATCTTTCATGTCTAGACGAGATAGACGGTGGTGGCTTATCTGTGACTAGATAAGACCGTTGAGTAGATCCTAAGTGTGGTCAAATGAAGACCCGAGAGAACAGAGAAAGCGTAATAAAAGATACAAGTGCTGATACTAAGTATCCTTAAATATAAAAGTTCTGATGTTAGAATTTCTAGAGTAGTTCTGCAGTCATTATTCCAATTTTAAACGTTTGACTTCTAATATATAAATTTGTGCGTATGTTCATATACATGTATATTAAGTTTGCGATCAGAATATTTAATTTTGTATTACCTCACGAGTTACTGTATCTTGCGCAGTGTAATTTTCGGATATTTTCGTTTCAGTGTACGGTATATTGTATGTAAATATTATTTAATTCGCGTATGATTTAATACATTTATTTCATTTTTAAAAGCGTTTTCGTGTTTGAAACATTTAGAATAAATTCGGAGAGTTTATTCCAGGCCGGGATCGAATACATTTAAGATTATAATAATTAATTAACATTAACGACTTTGACAACTATCTTTATCGTTGTGGCTTTATTTATACGTTTTGTTAAGAATTCCTTATAGTACCGAAGCCTTTCTTTGCTTGTGCAATCCCACCGCATATTTCGGTCTCAAATGGCCCTCATCGGTTATCTTTCTCTTAGTGAACAGACTATTGGCAGGTCTATGGCATATAACTCCTCCACATAGGTCATATCTTCTTAGTATAACCTAAGTATTTGAAATTCCTTACTTGTTCCAATCTTGTACCACTTATTGTGATATTGGTTTCACCTCTTTTCTAAGACACTCTCACCACTTTTGTCATTTTGATGTTAATCTTTAATTCATATTTAAATGCCGTATCGTTCAGACTATCCATTATCTTCTGCAGTCAATTTTCACTTTGAGATACCATTCCTTATTCATCTCCAAATCTCATATCTTGTAACAGTTTACAAACTATTTTTATTCCCTATTCAATATCTTCCATGGTCTCCTCCGTCAATGCTTCTGCGTAAATATTAAGCGAAATCGGCGAAACGCTACAATCTTGTTTCAATACATGTACTATTTTGCCTTCTTCTGAGTATTCTTGTTGAATCTTGACCATTGCTTCTTAATTCATGTACAAGTTTAGAATTACTCTGCTATCACTCAAGTCAATTCCAATTCTTCTCAAGATATTCAGCATCGCTATCTAGTCTATCCTGTCAAAGGCATTCTGAAATTCCACAGAGCATATAAAAATTTCATTCTCATATGCTGAACTTCGTTCACATCGGATCCACAATGCACCTATGGCTTCTCTTGAGCATTAGCCTTTGCTAAAACTAAACCGTGTCTGTCCAATGCCATAATCCGTTTTCGCTTGAATGCGATTATTTACCATCTTTAATAAGATCTTCGACGCATGGGGTATAAAACTGATTGCCTTGTAATACGAACACTTCACAGCATAAACCTGTACAGGCGACTGAGTAACATGGCTTAAATTAGAGTATAGAAATCTTACATGTCTCACCCGATGAAAAAGCAAATAGCCGAAGTGAAATTAATAAATTATTCTGAGAACTAAATATATTCTAATCAAATTTTCAAAACCATTATTTACTCTCTGCAATTTAATCCTAACCGAATAATAACAATATTTACAGATATGATATTCTAACCTTTGTGATCTGATGACTTCAAGAATCTCCGTGTAAGAATCTCCGTATAATTGTTTTCTAATAATACAATATTATAAAATATATACATTCAATGCATTACAATATGCGATACAACACAAAATCCGGCTATTGACCAAGATTTTGGCATTTGGCTTAAAAGCTTTAGATTTCTATAAAATACCGTCTCTCTCTCTCTCTCTCTTAGTGCAATGCCTACTGGCAAGTACTTAATATATAACGCCTTAGCTCTCCTCTGTGTTTGGTTTTCCTCTTCAGGTCCGCCTAGTCCTACGAGTGGATCTTTAAATCATATAACGTTCCTAATCTCGGTCTGCCCTTGCTTCTCTTTCCTTCCATTCTACCTTCTATGATTTCCTATACTAAATAATATCCCCTTAGATTGCGTTTTATCCAATTCTTTTTCCAATTTTCCTATAGCATTTATCAACAGTCTATCTGTATCCATTCTCTCCAAGACTTCTTCATTTAGAACTTTTTGGATTCAGCTAATCTTTTCCATTCTTTTCCATATCCACACTTTCAATGCTTCTAATCTCCTGACATCTATTTCAAATTTCACAGCAGCGCAAAAATAATTACATGTAGCTCTACTATTACATTTACAAATATTACGGTAGTGCCCACAGATTATGGATGTAACCTTGGTGTAACTTTTTGTCAAAATCTAAACTTTAAAACAAATATTTCATCAGCCTGTCGTTATTCCGTTTTCCATATCTGAAAATTACGTAAAGTTGGTTATGTAGGTCGCTTGATATCAATTCTGCCACTTTACTAGCTATTATGCTTGTTCATTCTGAACTAGATATCTGTAACTGCCTGCTAAACGATCGGCCAAATACATCTCTAATTCGTCTCTAACACGTACAAAATGCTCTTTTTCATGTAGTCTGTAATGTAAAAATTTTAAAATCCCACACTCCTTCTCCTCTTAAAGAATTATATTGGCTTTCGGTCTCCGAACTAATTAAATTCGATATAGTTTCCTTGGCTTTCAAATGATTAAATTATGGTAAACCATCCTATCTAACTGACTTTTTATCAATCTATCAACCCTCTCACAGTCTTCGCTCCTCAAGTAGAAACCGTCTTACTGTTACAGTATTAGACATTAGATCTACTATTTGCAGACGCTCCCTCATGCTTTCTGCTCCGACAATATGAAACACACTTCCAAAAGAGCCTCGATCTTGTAACTATATTAGTAGCCTACTTTCCTGGGCAAGCTAAAAACCTAATTCTGTCTCCCATATGTATAAATTTGGACTCTCTTAGCTTGGAAATTGGACTTGCACTGTTTTGATCTCGCTCTTTGCTTTCTTTTAGTCTTGGTATACTCAGTCGCCTTCAAGTGGTGTTTTGGCGTCTGTTTGCAACGAGTTTGCAACAGACGGCCCTGACTTTGCCTTATGGAACCGGATATTAAATTCTTGTTGATTAATTGATTTTTAATGTTCATGTTTCACATCCATATGATAGCGTAGTCCTTGACAAAATTTTCTGTATCCTTATCTTTGCTGTTTTCCTTAAACAAAAAAAGTAAAGTGAACACACATTATAGTGAATAATCAACTATGTTGATATCTATCACTTTTTAATACCACATGTTTAAACCGTTAGGCAAATTAGACCATTTTCCGTATAACCAGTCCAGTGAATGTCCGAGATTTTACTCTCAGATTAGCGCGACCGTGATTCGATCCCACGAGGGTTCATTTCACCTCATGATCTATCATTTAAAACTTCATGACGTTACCCCTACGCTATTAAGACATTCTAAACTTCGACTTCTAAATTTAGACTTCTGTTAAGAGTTCTTTCCCCTTGTCCAAGGCCTGTTTTGTTTGTGCAGTCCTTCTACAAATCTTCGTCTCGCATTTTTGCCGTCGTCTCTTATGGCGTGACCTAGATATTTTAAACTAACTACTTGTTTCGAACTCAGACTATTTATTTTTATATTGACATTACTTCTTTCTGCGACACTCTCATCACTTTTGTCTTTTTGTTATTAGTCTTCATTCAATATTTCAATGCCGTATCCTTCAGGCTATTCATTATCTTCTGCAGTCCATTTTCACTTCTTGCTATAATTACTGGATCACTTGAAAATCCCACATCTTGTAACAGTATACCTCCTTTTATTCCCTCTTCAATGTCTTCCATGATCTCTTCCATCATTGCTTCTGCGTAAACGCTAAACAACAGCGGCGAAATGCTACAAACTTGTCGCACTCCCGTCCTATTTTACCTCTTACTGAGTATTCTTGTTGGATCTTGGTTACAGCTCTTTGATTCAAGTACAAGTTTAGAATTAACCTCCTACCCCTGAATAATGCTAACTTTTGATTGATACTGACTCTTGATAAATACTGACTCCTAATTGATACTTTTGGTAGTAGGATAGAACTTTTAACAAAAAGTCTAAAGAAGACACAAAGATAAAGATAGTGAAAACTTTGGTTTAGACCACGCTATGATATGGATGTGAAACATGAACCTTAAGGAAGGAATATATTAGGAAACTGGAGGCATTGGAAATGTGGATTTGGAGAAGAATGGAGAGGATTAGGTGGACTCAAAAGGTTACAAATGAGGAAGTTTTGGAGAGAGTTGGTACCGATAGACAGTTGATAAATGTATTAAGAAATACGAAGATGAGTTGGATGTAAAATGGAAGGAAAGAGAGGCAGGGACAGACCGAGATTTGGTATGTTAGATGATTTAAAGACCCACGCCTATATGGAAATGAAAAGGAAACGGAAGACAGAGAAGAGTGGATGCGTTTTATACCATGGACCTGCCAGTAGACAGTGCACTAAGAGTGACACACAAAAAATTTCACAATGGTAGCAATGCTAACAATTGGCAGGCGATATTGTGAGCCTTCTCTTTGCAGTATGAGACCAATGAAATATGGATCACCAATTTTTAAATATAAGGCTGATACAGAAACTCTCTCCTAAATTGAATCGTTGATACTGACAACGTTAAAAAATATAGAAACTCAGAACAGCAATGACAGAAAAAGAAAGACAGATATAAATTTATTGTACATACTATATACTAGATAAAAAGATAAAATCCATGGAAGAAGTCTCATTGCCAATGCGACATAAACTCCAATTGAGACGACGCTCGTCTTACATCCTTTCAGGGTCCTGCACTGCAGTATTATATTATTGAACAAAAATACTTTAAAATTGCTTTAAAAATATTAAAGATGATTGTAATTCTTCTATTGTAGTATATTCACCACCTGGGATTTAATAGGGATAAATGTTAAAAAAATACATGTAGGCTTAAAAAGTTAAAACAATATAAACGTTTAACTGCGAATTTTTAATCATATGGGATTGTCTACGATAGAAGCGTTACCGAACGTAAATTAGGATAGTCTGTTAGTTATTATCCAAACAAACAGTGGTTGTTCAGATTGAATCAAACTATTGAATTTTTTATGTTGTATGAAATTTTGTAAAACGCACAAATCATAGGGCCTGCTTATTGTAGACAAGTAATGTTGGAATTCAAAACTTTTATTCTTGATAATATCGTCCTTCTATGGAAATTCATTAAAACTGTCACATTAGCTAATCTTCTATAGCACAGAAACGTAACTTAATAAAATATCACTTAAATCATATTCTGCTTCAAATAATGTAGACCTATAACATAAACTGCTGTAAAAGCTAAGTTTAGCGTCCAATTCAGTACCATAACTAATAACTGCCATAGACGGCCATAAATTCAATACTGTAAAGAAATTGTTCATTCATTGTAGTTCAATTTATAAAAGATAGAGCCCTAAACGATCTTAGTATATACAACGTGAAAAATCCCTGCGTGGACGCAGCAGAAAATAGTCTAAGTAATTGTGTAAAAACTGCAAACGATTGTGCTTCTTCCGTAATAGATTACCAGTAGTTTAGGAAATGCTTTCATCTCACTCCTTTTAACCAATTGAATCCAATTAGTACTTGTTTCATCAAACTATACTGGTGTTTTGAGTAGGCCTAGGCACGTGACAGAGAACCCGTTTACCAGGTTTTTGGAAGAAGGATGAGCAATATTCTACAGCACGCAACAATTTAATTAGCGATAAGACTACAACTCAACTATAGCGTAACTACATGATTTAATTACTAGAATAAGCTCAAAGGCCCTTCTTCTACCTAGCGGTTAAACATTAGCGGGTAAATGCTTCAATCATTGTTGATCGAGCCCGATTTCAAATTTTTCTGGAAACTTGTTTAAGTTTTGCAATTGCTTCCTGATTCACTTACATATACAGTATAAACTAAAAATAAATCTTCAATCTGTTAAGTCAACTCAATTTTTTCAAGATTGTTGTTGCCATTGCACCGTAATCTCTCACTAACTTAGTGCACTGCCTACCGGCAGGTCCATAGCATATAAAACTCTTCTCTCTCTTCCGCCTTCCTCTTCATTTCTATATATGAGTGGGTCTTTAAATCATCTAACATAACTAATCTCGTTCTGCCCCTGCTCCTTTTTCCTTCCATTCTACCATCTATGACCTCTTTTGATAGACCTTCCCCACTTAGAATGTGTCATATCCAACTCTTCTTCCTATTTCTTAATACATTTATCAACTGTCTATCAGTGCCAACTCTCTCCAGAACTTCCTCATTTGTAACCTTTTGAGTCCAGCTAATCCTCTCCATCCTTCTCCAAATCCACATTTCCAATGCCTCCAGTTTCCCAAAATCTTCCATCCTTGAGGTCCATGTTTCGCATCCATACAATAGCGTGGTCCAAACCAAAATTTTCACTATCTTTATCTTTGTGTCTTCTTTAGACTTTTTATTAAAAGTTCTTTTCTACTACTAAATGCTGCTTTTGCTTGTGCAATCCTACTGTATATTTCAGTCTCACATTTCCCGTCATCGGTTATAGTATGACCCAAATATTTGAAACTCCTTACCTGTTCCAATATCGTACCATTTATTGTGATATTAACTTCACCTTTATTATTGGACACTCTCACAACCTTGGTCTTTTTTATATTAATCTTCATGCCAAATCTCAGTGCCGTATCATTCAGTCTATCCATTATCTTCTGCAATCCAATCTCGCTGCACGCTACCATTCCTTGGTCATCTGCAAATCGTACATTTTGTAGCAATTTCCCTCCTACTTTCATTCCTTCTTCCATGGCTTCCTCCATCATGGCCTCAGCGTAAATGTTAAACTGCAGCGGCGAAATTCTACAACCTTGTCTTACTCCACATCCTATTTCACCTTCTTCTGAGTATTCTTGTGGGATTTTGATTACTGCTCTTTGATTCATGTACAAGTTCAAAATTAGTCTTCTATCTCTCCAGTCAATTCCTATTCTTTTCAAGATATTCATCATCGATATCCGATCAATGAAGTCAAAGGCCTGTACTGAATAGCTTTAGTAAATTAAATAATAATGGTTCATCTGTTGCTGACGGTCTACCTCCTTCTCCCCTTAAAAAGATTTGGTACGTCATTTCTAAACCTCTCTCTATGCACTTCAATGCATCCTTAAATTATGGTGAAATTCCTTTGACTTGGAAACGCTCCATTGTAATACCTATATTTTAAAAAGGAAATAAAAATGACCTTAACAAATGCCGGTCTATTTCACTTACCTCTGTCATCTGTAAGCTATTGGAAAAAATCATTAAAGATCAATTTCTTGCTTATCTTACTATAAAGTAAAGTCAACACGCATTATAGTGAAATGATCAACTATGTTGATATCTATCACTTTTTAATACTGCATGCTTAAACCGTTAGGCAATTTATTCCATTTTCCGTGTAACCAGTCCAGTGAATGTCCGAGATTTTACTCCCAGATCAGCGCGGCTGGGATTCGAACCCACGAGGGTTGAATTCATCTCAGGATCGGTCATTTTTTAAAAATTTCATGACGTTACCCCTACGCTATTGAGACATTCTAATAAGTAATACATATTCTAATACATATAATTTGCTTTAATCGAAGCAATAAGGTTTCTTACCTAAAACATGTACTAACTCCCAATTATTACGGTATCTTAACTCTTTGGCTTCAAAATTAAGATACGGCCATCAGGCTGACTCTCTATACCTTGATTACTCAAAAGCTTTTAACAGTATTGTATGTTCTAAACTTTTATTTAAATTGCATAAGTAGGCTTATGGCATAAATGGTAAACTTCTATCTTGGTTCTCCTCCTTTTTAACTGACAGATTCCAAGCGGTTAGAATAAACAATTCCGACTCTAACTGGTCTCCTGTGCTCAGTTTAATTAATGTTGTTTAATTACAAGCTCGATTCTATCAACTTTACCAGGGTCTATGAAATCACTTAGTGGACTTAGGGGTGACTTATTCGCATGATATTTCTTTCTCCACTCATATCAAAATTATTACTGACAGATTCCAAGCGATTTCTTTCTCCACTCATATCAAAATTATTACTGACAGATTCCAAGCGGTTAGAATAAACAATTCCGACTCTAACTGGTCTCCTGTGCTCAGTTGTGTGCCCCAAGTTAGTGTTTTGGGTCGAATACTTTTCTTGGTGTACCTCAATGATTTGCATCTCTGCTGCCCTGAACTCGATACCTTGTTCCTTTTTGCCGATGCTGTCAAATTCTTTGTCGATATTAAGTCGCCTTCTGGTTGTCTTGCTCTTCAAAAATCACCTAATTCCAGTGGTGACAACAAGGCCAGGACCCTCAAGGCCAAGGCCAAGGCCAGAACCTCCAAGGCCAAGGCCAAGGCTAAGGCCTAACATCACTGCTTAACTCCAGTCATGCATGGTCAATGGGATAGCAGTTGAATTTAGAAGTGAATAAGTGCCAAATATTGTCACTTTGCCTTAGTAAGGATACATGTACGTATATACATGTAGAATTTAATTACAAGCTCGATTCTATCAACTTTACCAGGGTCTATGAAATCACTTAGTGGACTTAGGGGTGACTTATTCGCATGATATTTCTTTCTCCACTCATATCAAAATTATATGTAATAAAGCCAGGAAAAAATGTTCTATTATTTTGATATTCCTTTAAGTCAAAAGATATAGTGTTACTCTTTAAAGCATGTCCTGTCTATATATGTCCTATAATCGAATACTGTTCTAATGTATGGTCTCCGTATCGTAAATCTGATATAGATTTATTGAATTTATTCAAAATAAATTTACCAAACTTTTTTTGGATTCAGTGATCTCTGCTATTCTGATAGACTTGAGATACTTAATGCTGAGTCACTTGAACTACGAAGACTAAAATAAGACCTACATATACATGTATATAATAAAATAATTAATAATTTCGTTGATTTGCTGTGTAGTGAATTTTCCACTTTTAAATCTGGTAAATCCAGAAACAATGGTGGTGCAATATTTAAAAATATCTTTAGATATAACGCAGAACGTTATCATTTAAAAATAGATGTGTAAATAAATGGAATAACCTTCCTTATAGTATCATTAATGCTAGCTCTCTTCCGTCCTTTTAAAAGGGCCTATGTCAATCTGATATTCGTAAATCTTTGAAATATTGCTTTTAATCGCTTTTATTTTTATTTATATTTGCTTGCATACTGATTTTGTTAATAAATTTATTTTAACTTTATGTCTGTGATTACCTTCACTCTTGTACGCAGGATACTATAATTCTATTAATTAACCTTTTTATATTAATTTTCTGCTTTTAATGAACTAAATTCGGAATATGTAAGCGCTTCTATGGACTGTATCTTCCGTTCACACAAATATTTCCATATTTCGCTTTTCTATTTGCTTTACCTGCGTTTTAATATGTTTGATGTGATGAATAAATAAAATAAATACTCCAATGAACTGCTATTAGAAAGTCGGGAGCTTAGGCTTGAACAAATAATTACGATCTGACCCAAGGGCTTGAGGCTTGAGTGCATTCCCAACAAAAAATAATTTGTAAAATTGATCAAATAAATCATCATTTTCATTGTGAAAATAAATTGTGGATTTTTACAGAAGTGGATTTTTACAGAAGTTTTGCATAAAGTTAAAAAATTATTCAAAAAGTTAACTTTTAATTGATAAAATGCCTAGTTAAACTTTTATTTAACTTTAATTAAACAAATTTAGTTAACCCTTCGGTTAAACTTTTTTAAAAGGTGTCTGGAGGGTATTAATGTAAGCAAATACCGAAAGAGTTAAGGGATTTCTTTTTTTTATTCTTTTATTTTTTTGTATCAAAAGATTCTAACTTTTAATTGTCGTAGGTATTCTAGTGCTTTTATCGTTTTTAATATTAAAGTTTTATGTGTAAATTAAGTGCAGGACCTAAGTAGTATGTTTAATTGTAATTGTGTGCAGATATTTATGCGTTCATATTGTTTAATGTCTCAGTAATTATACTACTTGTTCTGCTAAATCTATCTTTTCACATAATTATGGCTTTTACTAAGGATTTAATTGAGCATAATTAATAGTGAATGCAAATGTTTTCATTATTTAAATTCGGAATATGTAAGTATTACTTGTGGGCCTTTATTTCCTTTCATGCGCTCGAACTTCTTATTGCTTATTGCATATTAGCAATATGCCAATTGTGATATACGTATGATAAATCAACTAATGATAATATTAAACTGTTTTATAGTTTAAAAAAGTTGTTACTTTTTTCTGATAGTTATAACTAAAAAGTGAACTTTTTCCCATCACTACCTCTGTTCTTCGTTCCTAGATATTATACAATGTATTGAATTATTGTTAGTTGCCGTAAATCAGAGTATATGCCATTCGGTCAGCGAGCTATTATCCGTTGTTCTTCTAAACTCATCAAGAATTCCTTCAGGTCCTTTCGTTTCATTACGTTCCCAATTTTAGCATATCAATTCTTAGCCATGATTTTCAGCTTTGCTTGTTTTAAAATCACATACATGTATCCCTTTGGCTTAAAATTTTTATGCCCTCCTGTAGCTTATTCCATGTTTAGGTTATTCCTTCAGTTTCCTAATCCATTTTTAAAATTTCCACTTTGATTTTCTCGTAAAATGCCCTCTCATTTCTTGTAGCTCATCCAAATTACATATCTCTTATTACTATGCATAATTATATATTGTCTTCTTCAGCCGTAGCTCAATCATTGCTATCATAAGTTGCATAGAATCAACATATGTTATCATTTATGATGTAGAATTTGCCTTAATTTACTTACCAGTAATTTCCATTTGATGTGAAGTCCACATTAAATTATTCTTATACGGTGTTGAAGACACGTTGACATAGGGGAAGGTCACCTGAGCTGTAATATTATCACCGTTCTTCAATTCATTTGCTGAAACATTCAATGTAGTTACCACTAATTTCCCATTAGTTCTGATCTCTGTAGCTTGCGAGTCGGTAGCATAGTCTTCAAGACTTTCATTAGATGATGTTTTAAACGTAATAGTTGGTTCAACATTACCCTCGTATTCGAACGTGCATTTAATGGTAATGACATCGACCTTAAATTCAAAATGTCCGTTTTTGATGCGCCAAGCCAACAGCTTGTACCAAGTAGTGTCACTGATATTGCACGCCAAGTTGCCTAAATCAAACACAGCAGTATAAATTAAAACATTCTCTTGTTGATATTTAGGAATATGAGAGTCTGATCTCAATTGCACGTGTCTCGTGACAGCCGATTATAGCAGTTTCTTGACACACGACAAACCGTTTAAAGCGCTCAAAAGTATGTGAACAAGCATTTGTATTGTAAATTTTGCTTAGTTCGTCTTATATTTGTTATTGTTAGATGAGCTGCAAAGAAAGAAAGATGTTTGATTTTATATTTAAAGATTTGCTTAAAGCAAAAATCCGCTAGAGCACTGAAAAGCTAGAGGAATTTATTTTTAAATAACTGTAATTGATCATTGATTAGTCGCTTCGAGGTTTATTTTGTTAAGTATTTTAGTGTCAAATATTGTGTCAAGTTATTGATCAAGATCAAAGTAATGAATTAAAGTAGCAATGTTAAAATTAGGAGTCAATTACTCGTTATTTTAACGGAAACGATCGGATATCAACTTCATTCAGCCAATGAAGCCGTGCTACTTGTGTTTCTTCGAATCAAAAAAAAATTTGGTTAAACTGGTCAAAACAGTCAATTAAGAAACTGATTCGTATTGCCTGTTTACATCGCTCCTCTGAGAGGGTAGTATGTATAGCCCTACCAACGCAAAATCATATTGCAGTCTTAGCCAGAGATCACTGAATCGGACTTGAAGTGGAACAGAGTTCAAAAATGGTGGTCTTAAACTCGGCAATTAATGAATATGATTCGGATTTAGTTGTTGTACAGTAGACTCGAACTCACCTCGACACTTGCTAACTGATCCTATATCGAATTTTACAGCGTTTCTTAGGATACATGCAGCGGCTCAAACACGATACTAATGTTGTAGTATATGATGACTGCGGATCGGTGAAATATTATATACGTATTTATGTTAATCAATGTTCGTTTACATTAATTTTAAATGTAGTCACCAGTTTAATTGGGGATTGATTGATGATATGGTATGGAACAGAGAAGAGCGGAGAAGGTCTATCCGTATCCTGAACCTAGCTAAACTGAGGTTCAAGGAAAGAAGAAGAAAAGAAAAATTCTAGTGTCGAATTAAAATTTATGCTCATGTATCACAAGAACACCTGATGTGGACACATGAACACTTGATGTGACACCTGAAAACTTGATGTGACACCTGAATACTTGATGGGAACACATGAAAACTTGATGTGACACATGAACACTTGATGTCGACACATGAACACTTGATGTCGACACACGAAGATCAACTCTGGCATTAGCATTCTTAAACAGCTTTGCATACACAAAACATTTCAACTAGCTTTACATTTAGCTGGCTCATGCATCTACAAAGAAGGTGCTTTATGTGCTACAATGGTGCGCACTACTTTTTCAGTCTACATGAAAAACTATATCTTAAGATAGGCACACACTAAAATTTCATTTTTTAGCTATTTTGAGAATTCCTTTAAAAAGACTCGTAAAAATTTCTGATGAAAGCTCGATAATAATTACTAGTCTCTAATTTCAACACATTCCCTCGTAAATTCACTTATTTTACAAATTCATGTATAGTCGTTGGAATGGCTCAGTTGGTAATATAGCTGCTTTATTAGCGGAAGGCCATGGATTCGAACTTAACCGCATTATAACTTAGCGGTTTCTACAGTAGTCTTGTAGAACGGAAATAGATAAAGTTATTTTGAAGATGTAGGCTAATAAACAGAGCAAGATCAATAATAATGTCAAATACGAAACCTGTTTGTGCTAACGTTTAATTTTATTATATTCACTTTTCTATCACTACAAATCAATAATAGAAAATGGAATAGAAAATTTGTATATTTATAATCGGTAATTCGAATAGAATTGTAGTAGGCCTATTTTAAAATTTCCTTTGACAAATGTAATTTATTTCTAAAAAAACAACGTTTTAATATTAATTTAATATTTTATTAATGCAATCGGGGGGGGGGGGGGGGGGTCTGAAATGCTCCCCTAAGTGTTTACCAAAACAGAAACAAACGCTGAAACTAATGTGAGAGATGCGCTAAATTCTATTTTAATTTATTTTACTGTTTAGTAAAATAATTTAGAATCGCTTTAAGATTTTATTATGAACTTAAAGCAATGACAGAACTTCTAAGTAATATCTTGACAAAACCTTTTTTAAATTCCTTAATACTTACTAATTGAAATTTAATTTATTTCCATTTAATTCATATTATGTATAAGGAACTGTTACCTATCACAATCAGCTCAACATCAGCATATCCCCCTAGCCCGAAAGTTGTCATAGCGCCGTCCTGACATCGATAGGTTCCAGCGTCTTCCCAATTTACTTCTATAATGGATAGATGAAAAATGGGCCCATCGCCATATTTCCTACTTGTATATTTGCCTGAATTGATTTGTATTTTAGAATCAAAATCACCGGTGGGACTGGTTTTTCTTCTCCAGTCGACTGCTTTATCAGCGAACTTCAGTCCACACGAAAGTGTTACCTTCGTTTTCCCTACACTGGCTAAAATCGGTTTCGGTGTTTCCGACAAGCTGTCAATTTCTTCTGCAAATAAAATGGATGTATACGAACATAATTAAATTTTCACGAAATTAGCGTAGTTAATTCTAGTAGTTAATCATTTTAGTTACTTATTGTAGTTCATATTATTTAGCTAGATACTTAGCGTCGTTAATCGTTTCAAATAGTTTTTTTTATCTTAGTTAATTATCTTAGTTAGGCCTAATCAAATTTAGTTAGTCAATTATCGTAGTTATTCATTTTTCTAGCTCTAAAAACTAAACTATAAATACATTGAGCCAGTTCTGTCTGTCTGTTTAAAGTAACGCTGATTACAAAACTGCCATATAGCGGACATAAATTTAATCGCAGCGTCATATTTATAGTTATTAAATAAACACTTGACTTATATAAGAAATTTTTAGATATTGATTTCTTGAGAGGCGAATGGTACACTGGTAGAACGTCTGCCTTAGGATTTAGAAGTAAGGGTTCAAATCCGAGTTCAGTTAAAAGTGGCCGCTTTTCTTAGCTGTGTGAATTTTTGCACACGGGTGCATCTAGTTTAGAATTAATATAGAAAAGAAGAAAATCGAGAGATAAAACGAAGGAGTAGAAGAGAAATAAAACTGTAGAAATAATGTAACATTTATCGACTGTTACTATCACCAAAATTCTATTATATTAGCAAAATTATATTATATTAGCCAAAGGGCTACAAAACGTTGACTAATCAGAGATTAAAGCTTCATGAATTTTTCTTGATTCTGATTAAATCGGTAGTTAAACTCTGATTAGGACTTAATCATCCTCCAAGAAACGCAGCTTTGGTCTTTCTTCTCAATGCAGAACCATCATTTTTTGCTCACTTCTTATGTTGTATTTCATCATGATCTTTTCACAATTATTATTATCACAGATATACTGTCAAGTTCGGATTAAATGTCAGTCCTTGATATCATCATGGAAATTGATAATATTTGATGGCCTTGTTTGTTATTATCATATTTCAAGTAACCGCATAATAATAATAATAATAATAATAATAATAATAATAATAATAATAATAATAATAATAATAATAATAATGCCTCCAAGAAAGTAGAGGAACTATTTTAAATATTTTTCATCTTTCTTTTAATTAAATAAAATCTTTTTTATCTTATATTTTAGCCCAGGGCCTTATACAGCCCAGGGCATTAAATTAAAATTTTAAAAAAAATAATAATAATAATAAAGGTTTAACGCCCGTTTTCTCATCCAGGGATGATGTCAGGGACGTGCACGTGCCCAACATCACACATCACTACAGATCAATTCACTCAGACCCATCTGCAAAAGAAATGTGCTGAGGAGAAGTAAAGTCCTAAACGAAAGCCAGTGCGGTGATCAAGAAATGGTCAGGGTAGATTGATTATGTCTATGGTGGGAAAAGGTAAGTCTTAAGCTTTCTAGAGAATGTTGAAAGAGAAAAACAAGAGCGAAGATTAGCAGGTAAAGAGTTCCAGATTATGGGTGCTGCGTAGAAAAATGAACGTCTGCCCAATGATGTGAGAATATTTATAACAGAGAGAAGATTGGCATCGGTGGAGCGAAGTGCACGTGAGAGACGATAGGGAAGAAGAATTTCAGATAAGTAAGAAAGCTTGCCAAATCGCAGAGTTTTGAAAGTTAAAAGAGCTATTTTATATTTTATGCGTTGATTAACAGTGAAGATTGCGAAGAAGTGAAAGAGAGCGAAATTGAAGTCGAGAAGACTTACAAACAACACGTGCAAGAGAATTTAGACATGCTGCAGACGATTAAGAGAAAGAAGTAGGCAACCAATGTAATATTGAATTACAGTAGTCGAGCTTTGAATGAACTATAGAATTAGCAAGGATAGTGGCTGAATTTCTAGTAAGGGATGGACGTATTTGCCTAATCTGACTAATCTGAAAGACAGAAGCGCGACAAACAGAAGAGATATGGGATTTAAAGTCAAGGTTTTCATCAAATGTGACTCCAAGGTTTTTTGGCGGATCGAGAAGACAAAAGAGCAAGATTCTGAAAATTAGCAGAGGTATTAGTAATTTTATTTCTTTGCAAAGTAGTGCCAATTAAAAGGTATTCAGTTTTGGATGGATTAACAGCAAGACGGTTAGTAAGAAAGAATCCCAGCCGCACCGATCAGATAGTAAAATCTCTGACATTCCCAGGACTGATGATACGGAAAATGGTCTAAATTTCCCAACATTTTAAGCATGTGTTTTTAAAAAAATGATAGATATCAACGTAGTTGATCATTTCACTATAATGCTAGTTTACTTTTTTACAGAGTACAGAGTGTAAAGTATAGATTATAGAGTATTAGGTATTGAATATAGAGTATAATATTGGGTAAACAGGATTGTTTTCTCAGGGAATGAGGCCCCTGCAAGCAAATGTTGGTCAAAGTTGAGGAAGGCATAGGGGGCCCACCTCGTCCAAAGCATAACCCCCAAGAAAAGAATGGTATATCACAACACAAATGTTGGCCACCAGTCCCGTGCATCCCTTAAATGGAGAGGGGGTGGTTAGAATCCTACGGCCAGTCGGCACCTCGGGTGCCTCATAGACAAACCAATAGGACATTCCGTACGCCACAAAAGGATAAATGTGGGCACATGGAATGTGAGGACTATGGGTGAAAGGGGCGTATTAGAGAATGTAAAGTAGAAAATGGATAAAGGTAAATAAATGTCCTAGGGATGAGTGAAGTGAGGTGATTTGGCACATTTGAGATGGTTTGGTATATAGAGATTTTGTGAGTACAGAGTACAATAGAGTACTCTGTACTCTATTATATACAATACAGAGTACAATATAGAGTACAATACAGAGCACTATGTGGAGAGGGGTGGTTAGAATCCCACGGCCAGTCGGCACCTCGGGTGCCTCATAGACAACCAAGAGGACATTCCGTACGCCACAAAAGGATAAATGTGGGAAAATGGAATATGCCTCTGTACTCTATTGTACAGACAATAGAGTACAGAGCAGAGAGTAAAGGGTACAGAGTATAGAGTACAGAATATAGAGTTCAGAGTAGAGATTACCGAGTATAGAGTATATACGTAGTGTAGAGTACAGAGTATACATGTAGAGTACAGCGTACAGAGTATAAAGTATAGAATACATAGTACAGAATCACTTTATAGGATCATCAGTGACTTAAAGCCATTTGCTCTTATGACAAGTTAGAGACACAATTCTAAAATGATGTAACAACTAAATTTAAGAATAGCTTTTAAACTTACCAACTCTTGGAATGTAAATGACTGATAATATAAAGACTAGTGTCATCGCTGTCATTCTATGTGCCATTGTGCTCTAATTGATATCTGAAAATACAGGCAATATTTACAATGAAGATTTAGATCCTCAAATGAAGATGATCTATGGATACGCTATGACTTATTTTAGTAATCTTTTCTCTTTCGAATAAGTCTTCTCCAGCCCTTCTTCTTAATTTTTAATATATTTATCATCTCTCTATCTATAGGCCTACCAACTTCCTCCAGAATTCTTCGTTTTTAACTTTTTGAGCCCAGTTAATCCGTTACATTTTTTCCATATCCACATTTTCAACGCTTCTGTTTTTTTCCTGATATCGTCCTTCCGTAAAGTCCATGTTTTACATCCATTTTTCACCAAGGCTTTCACTTGTTTTTATCTGTTTGGCTTTCGTTAGTCTTTTCTGTTAAATTAAAAGTACTTTTGGTAATTTCTCTCTCTCTCTCACTCTCTCTCTCTCTCTCTCTCTCTCTCTCTATATATATATATATATATATATATATATATATATATATGTATATATGTATACAATATATATATATATATGTATACAATATATATATATATATATATATATATGTATACAATATATATATATATATATATATATATATATATATTTCCTTTGACCATGACAGGTTTGGAACAGGCACAGCACTTAGAGAAGAAGAAGAATTATATACTGCATATATATATATACATATATATATATATATATATATATATATATATATATATATATATATATATATATATATATATATATATATATATATATATATATATATATATATAATTAGCTCTATATTTTATATATTTATAATATTCGAATTGTAATTTTTTGTCTTCTGCTGTTGGCGTTTTAGATTGTTTTCATACAAATCCTCCACGTATTTTCCCTATGTTTCTGTTGTATCATTTATTTCTGTCATTAATTCCGCATATCTGTTATTGGTACCAATATTTTAGTTCCTACGTTCTTCTCATTTCTTGCTAACTTAAACATTTCTTGATTACAAATCTGAAGAGTCCTCTTCTATCATTGAACGTCCTCTTCTGTTCCACTATATCATCACGTTTTTTTTATCCCACCCTGATATCTTCTCTATCCATTATTTAGTCTTGCATGTTACCTTTCCGATATTCTGTCAAACAATTTTTCCTTTATCTTTTTCATCATTAAGTGGAGGATAAGGTAATGGCGTATACCAACTCTAAAAAGCCAACATCAGGAGATATTGAGTTAGAAGAAGAATTTCTCTAAACTTTTTCTTTCCATTTTTCCTTAAATCACATCTTTTAGTAAACTCGTTTATTCCTTCTCACGGGCAAGAATTAGCCAATTCTTTTTTCTAATCATCAAGGTATTTATCAATTGTCTATTTATGTCAACCCTGTTCATCAGTTATTCATTTGCAATTTTCTCAGTCCACTTGATCTTCTCCATTCTTCTCCGTAGTCACATTTCAAATGCTTATAAATTTCCTGATATCCGCCTGTCTTGAGCTTCCATGTTTCACAAACATACAGAAGCGTGGTCCACACCAAAGTCATTCCAATCTTTATCTTCGTGAATTTCTTCAAAATTTTCTTCTGAAATTCATTCCTCTTACTGAAGGCTTCTTTTGCTTGAGCAATTCTACATTTTATTTCTGTTCCACATTTCCGATCTTCTGTTATCGTTTGTCCTAAATATCTGAAACTTTTTACCTGTTCCAACTTTTCATTCCATCTGAATAGGCTACACGCACTTAAAATACAGTAAATAAATACACGAAGCTACATCGATTAGTTGCACCTATAGAAATTCTTAAATGCCCTTTTTGACGTAGATAATGAATAGTTAGATGCATCAACATGTCAACTTAAATTTCATTCTAAATTCTAAATTCTAAATATTTATATCTATATTTATATCCATTTTTTGATCACCGGACTGGCTTTCGTTTAGGACCTTATTTCTCCTCAGCACATTTCTTTTGCAGATTGGTCTGGGTGAATTGATCTGTAGTGAAGTGTAGTGTTGGGGAAGTCCCTGACATAATCCCTGGATGAGAAAACGGACGTTAAATCTTTATTATTATTAGTAGTACTAGTAGTACATGTACTGTCAGTGTAATAAATATTTCCATATTTATTTTGAAAGAACGAATGTAAATAATAATAATAGTAGTAATAATAATAATAATAATGATAATAATAATAACAATAATAATAATAATAATAGCGATGGGAACGAGACAGTTGCAAGACGCCATCCTTCTCAAGAGCTCCCCTTCTGCCGATATATCCATTGACGTTGCTTTGTCAGTTTGGTCCAAAAGCCTCACCTCCAGTGGTCTGTCTTCTACCTCAGTCAGTAACCAGAAATCATGGGACCGTCCTATAGTGGATCGGATTTATAACAGTCTGTTAGAATCCCAGTCCAATGCAGTAGACAGAGCACGACTCCTAGCTGTATCAACCAAAAGAAGCAGCGACTGGCTTCATGCTCTCCCTGTTGCTTCTTGTGGGCTTTTTTAGACAACGAGGCAATACGAGTAGCCGTTAGTTTCCGTTTAGGGGCGAAAACTTGCGAGCCTCACATTTGCCCTTGCGGTCATGAAGTCGAAGCTTTAGGTCTCCACGGCCTCTCCTGCAAACGCAGCTCAGGTAGAATGTCTCGCCATCACAATTTAAACGACTTAATATGGCGAACACTTTCGAGAGCAGGCATCCCTTCCTCTAAGGAACCAAGTGGGTTGTCCAGATCAGACGGCCAGAGCCCGGATGGCATGACTTTAGTACCCTGGAGAAATGGTAAATGTGACGTATGGGACGTCACGGTCATTGACACTGTGGCAAACTCTTACCTGAATACGACTTCAGTCACAGACGGTGGAACTGCTGTTCATGCCGCTTCTAGGAAATTGGATAAATACCGTGATATCTCCTTAGGATATGAAGTTGTTCCGGTGGCCATTGAAACCATAGGCCCGATGAATCCCGAAGGAGTTGACTTTATTATTGGCATAGGCAGACTTATTGCAGAGCAAACCGGCGATAACCGAGAGACCTCTTTTCTTTGGCAAAGGCTTTCCATGACTTTGCAAAGATTTAATGCAGTCTGCTTCAGCAGTTCTTTTAAGCCTATTGATGACATCGAGTAGCCGGGCGGTAGTAGTAGTAGTAGTAGTAGTAGTAGTAGTAGTAGTAGTAGTAGAAATAGTAGTCAAGAAAGCCTCTGCCAAAGATAAGAGGTATCTCGCTTTTCTTCTGTTTGCTCTGTAATTAGTCTTCCTATGCCATTAATGACGTGAACTCCATCGGGATTCATGGGGCCCATGGTTTCAATGGCCACCGAACAACTTAATACCCTAAGGACAGATCACGATACCTTTCCATTTTTAGAGGCGGCTAATAATAGAGGTGTTCAAAATTATTACATTTTTAGGGGAGGCAACTCCTCCTGTAGCGACAGAAGTTGTATTCAGGTAAGAGTTTGCCATATTGTCAATGACCTTGGCGTTCCATACGGCACATTTACCATTGCACCAGGGCACTATCTATGGATGATCCGTCCGGGCGCTTGCCGTCTGACCTAGACAACCCGCTTGGTTCCTTCAAGGAAAGGATGCCCGAACGCGAAAGGGCTCGCCATAGTATTCCGTTTAAATTGTGATGGAGAGACATTCTATCTGTGCTGAATTTACAGGAGAGACCGTGGAGACCTAGAGCGTCGATTTCATAACCGCATAGGCAAATATGAAGTTCGCAAGTTTTCGTCCTTCAACGGTATCAGGAACCTTATTCTACAATTTTCAATCTGAGGCAAAATGAGGACCTGACATCAAATAGTCCATGATTCAATTCCTAATAATATGCCTCTGATAATTATTTTGGAATCTTTACCTGTCCTCGATTTGACTGAATCTAGGTATCTTACTAAGTGATTTGTTTAGCTTAGTATCGTTTATTTGTTCATCACAGCACAGATTATACAAACAATAGGAACGTGCATATAGTTAGGTAAAAAAATAAAATACGAGGATACCATAAAAGAGCCATAGCTCGGTAATACCATAATTAGCAGCTATAGTCTACTTAAGTGTGAAATACAAAAACTTCTATTACATTACTAATTAAAGTAAAACCGTTGGTAGCCATACAATTGAACATTATCAAATTAGGAATTGGCCAGACACTGGCAAGTGAAACTCAAGCTAAATTTTTAAAAAAGACATCTCTAAATTATTTCTAGCCTTTTAAAACTAAACTTTAAAGTGCAAAGAAGAAGAATAAAATAAGAAAAGGAAAATACAATGAAACAAATGTAGTGTCTAATTAACTAGTACAAGCCGTCAAGGAGAGTTTTACTAGTATAAATACATAAAGGCTTAATTAATATTGATTAAATATTAAACTAAAAAATTCTTTCTTAAAATTAGAAATAGACGTAGCATTTTTTATAACATCTGGCAAATTATTCCACAGTTTTGGACCACGTACAGATATGAATTTAGCTCGTATATTTGTACGTGAGGAGGGAACAATGAATTCATTAACATTTCTCATGTAATAATTATTTTTCTCTACGGAAGTGCTGGATATTACAAATTCGTTGCAAGTTAATGGTAGGCAATTATGTTTACATTTTAACATAAATAACACTGTGTTATAGTAATTTATATCAGAAAATTTCAAAATGGCAAGGTCCTTGAATATTGGAGACGCATGTGATAAATAATTACAATTATTAATAATTCTAATTGCACGTTTTTGTAGGACAAATAATTCTTTTAGATTGATAACTTCAACGACTGTATTGAATTAAATATTAATTCAATACGAAAAGAAATTAAATATTACACGGACATATAGTAGAACGAAAACTAAAACGATTTCAAATAGCACGTGTGCGCGAAATTCGAATAACTTAAATTTTTACTTTCTATCTAACTATAGTTTACTTTAAGTACCGCAAAAGTAAGTACTTTACATAACATACAATTACTTTTGACACACAAATTACTACTATGCTCTCTAGCTCAAATTCCTACACTTTACTTTAGTTTCCTCTCGACTATTCGCCTACTAGGATCCCTTCTGATATAATCCCTAGGTTTGAATATTTGATGGAACTCTTTTCCCTCTTCGATCTTCTACAAAATCACCCCCTTCTCATCGACTGTTCGATGGACTACAAATTAGTTCGAATAACCGAACCATTCGAATTGCTCTCAATTCGTCTACTCCTGAGATTCCTCAAATCTCCTAAATCTCCTTTCAACTTGGCACGTTTTACGTCCGTGTTGTCACTCTTCCATCTTGGATCTCTCTCTACTTCCTGTTTAGGCATGCCCTCATTGATCACTAGCTTAGCTACCGCCTAGGATCTCACTTTAATGAAACTCAATACTTTAAATCTTAACTTTACTTATCCAGCAGTATTATTAAATACTTTACTAGATATACAATTACAAATACAAATACATACTAAAAATATATATGGAAGCAAGCTTAACAAACGAGAGCGTAAAGCCATTCGCTGTTTCTTATGGTTGACACAGCTAGTAGTCGTGCTTTGTCTACTGCACTGGAGTGGGACTCCAAAAGTCGTCTATAAATCCGATCCACTTTAGGACGGTCCCATGATTTTTGGTTACTGGCTGAGGTAGAGGGCGAAGAACAAGTGGCTTGGCCAATTGGCCAAACTGCCAACGCTTTTTCAATGAATCCATCGGCAGAAGGGAGCACTTGTGAAGGATGGCGTCATGTAACTGCATTGTTCCCATCACTGAGGCCAAGAAGGCTGAAGGCCTGCTATGGGAATCAAGACGAATTCCAAGACCACCCTTGCTCACTGGTAGACTGGCTTGTTGCCGCTGCAAGTCAGACAAATCAGCACTGATGACAGCGCACATGCATTGCCTTCGAGCCTCGTCGTAGTCCAATAGTTGCGGATGAGAGAAGCTCGGACTGGCACGCAGAGTGTGCATAAGTTCAGGTGCGCCTAGGGAAAAACGAAGGATTTTCAGAGCATCCTGAGCCGCTAACAACTTGAGACACGATGCTGCACGTTTAAGATCCTCCACAATTAGAAAGAGCGGTGGTCGTAGCTTCTTGTCCAGAGAGAGGCGCGTCGAGTAGAGTACTACGGAAGAGGCCTACTGGCTCAGAGGATGACAAAACTGAGTTGCCCGCAAATTTGCAATCTGATGAGATGACTTCACACTTTGTACTATTCAACTGAAGCCCAAACTCCTAGCCTCGTCGATGATAGCCTGAACATCATTAGCAATCTAAGACTCGCCCAGTGTTATGTCATCTAGGCATCCTCCAGTTAGAGCGCTGGAGAGAGAAATAAGGTGAGAATGAATAGTCACGCAAAACAGCATAGGACCAAGGGAATCCCCTTGTTGGACTCCTTCTTGTGACTAAATGAACCAATCTCCGAACTTCAACCATGAAGGGCCTGAATATGATAAATGGCAGAATCTATAGAGCTCTGGTATCCTGTGATAAATTTCGCAGAGCATTTGTGATCTACTCAAGCAATTAAAAGCGTTACAGAAGTCTAGCTTTACCACGAAGTGATCAGCTGGCATTGACTCAGCGAAACGACGAGTAGCGTGAACAGCTGCCTCACAGCCACCTGGAATACCAGCTCCAAGTATTCCTATTAGGGTTCAAGTATTTTGCTGAAAGCTGACACTGCATAACTTTTATTATTATTATTATTACTATAAAAAATTTTAATACCCTGGCTGTATAGGGCACTGGACTAAAAACACAATAAAAGAAAGACTTTATTTAATTCAAAGAAAGATGAAAAAGAAATATTTAAAATAATTCCTCTACGCTCTGGGAGGCAGCATTCGCCAATGTGCCACGAACGCAGACGGCATTAAAGCGCTGGAGTGCAATAGACAGGCGCTTCCATAGAAAGGCTATTATTATTACTATTATTATTATTATTATTATTATTATTATTATTATTACTCTTATTTAATTAAAAGAAAGATGAAAAATATTTAAAATAGTTCCTGTACTCTCTGGGAGGCCGCATTACTCTTATTATTATTATCCGTTAATAATTTTAGCTGAGTTTTTAATAATTGTTTATAATTCAAATTAATTTACTAAAATATTATTATTATTGAGAATATTAATTTTAAAATATTATTATTTTTATTAAACGTTGCTGATCGCAGCAGGGGGTGACATTGCCCTGAATCCACAACTTTTGGCTCCAGCAGCGCCCGTCTCCACTTCATCTGTTATCGATCCACCACGACGGTGACTCCCCTGAACAGGCGTTGATAAGACAGTTGTGAGAACTCTGCTAGGAGAACCGCTTTTAGATGTCATCGACCCTGAAATCTGGATAGCTGTTCCTAGAGAATTTTGGGAGCGAGTATCCGCTTGATTAGAGCTCTGATTTGTAAAACCCGATGAGCTCTGCTTCTCCGCCTCATCCTGCCCTGAGGCCAACATCTGGTTCAGCCTTTGACCCTGGTGCCGTGGCCCTGGTGAGAGGGACCCCTGGGAGACAGAGGCCATTCTAGCCTCGAGTTTCTTATTTTTCTCGCTGATGGTCAGCGCAGAAAACTCTTGTGGACCTATCTCTGGCTCTATGGACGCACTAGAGGAGGAGGAGGGGGGTATTGAGAGGCAGGGACGTAGGACGCATCTCTTCTCTTTTAGACGGGCTGTGTTCAACCCGTTGACGATCACCCTAGTGCTCACGTGCTGCCCCAGTGCCCGCTTGTCACCAGTCGGCACCTGAGGCTGAGGCTGAGGCTGCGTGGACTGAACCCCCGATTTGATTTGAGTTTTTGGGGGTATGGGTCGGGCACCTGTTTGGATTTGGCTTTTATTTTGGGTTAGAACAGATGAAGCCACAGATGGGATGGGACTTAGATTCTGCATAGGTGCTGAAATGGCAGGTCTAAGATTAATTCTGGGTGGACTGATGGAGTGTTCCATGTTTCTGGTTACGTCAGGACTAACAGCGTCCACATCGTGTTCCTGAACCATATCGCGACCGTCACCTAACACGTCAGTGATCTCATTGTCGAGGTTCTTATTACTATTATTATAATTAGAATTACTATTAATTTTTTAAACATTTTAAATTTACCCCGGGTGTAAAGAACCCGAGGTTTGATAAAAACGATTCGAGCAATACGTGCTGAATCGCCGCCCGGCTACTCGAGGCCATCTAGCTGCTTAAACGAATTGCTGAAGCAGACTGCTTTATAGGAATTTGCCATAGTGTCAATGACCGTCACATAGCATACGGCACATTTATCATTACACCAAGACACTAAGGTTAAGCCATCCGGGTGCTTACCATCTGACCTAGACAACCCACTTGGTTCCTTCGAGGATGGGGTGCCCGCACGCGAAAGGGCTCGACATAGTATGTCGTTTAAATTGTGATGTCGAGACCTCCACTGCCTCTCCTGCGTTTGCAGGAGAGGCCGTGGAGACCTAAAGCGTCGACTTCATGACCGCAGGGGTAAATGTGTGGTTCGCAAGTTTTTGCCCCTAAACGGGCGAAAATTATTATTGTTATTATTATTATTTTATTTTTATTATTATTAACTACAACGAAAATTACTATTGTTATTATTATTATTTATTATTATTATTATTAACTACAACAAAAGCTTTTAAAGAATTCATGGCCGAAATCTGTCTTGGAGACTACTTTACAAAAAGACTTCAATTATAATAATAAACTTTAGGAGAATTAAAGTAAAATGTAGCCTACCATACATGTACATGTATCTATTTTCAAACATAGAATGTCAGCCTACTAGATCTTTATCTCTTATAATCTCAGATATACTTGAGTATTAATGTAAGTGTTCTAATTCGGTGACGGGCGTCCACAGATCGCCAATCAGTTTTAGGGAGCTAAATATTGATAGCGTAAATTTGTTTCTTTAACACAACAAAATTACTTTATCGGCTAAATTTTATCGATGATATTGAACGTTTGGTTTAAATATCTTGCATTGCAATCACAGCTACTATATTGACTGTAATATATTGACTTTCATATTTTTTTTTACTTTTTATAATTTCTCGCTGTTACATTGACTTAAATATTTTGTTTTACTTTTCATAGTTTCTCACTGTTATATTGACTTTCATATTTTGCGTAATAAAGAGCTGAATTACTCTAAATTACATTTTAGTTGATAATATAAAATGTGTGTGTATATATATATAATATATATAATATATATACATATATAATATATACCATATATATATATATACATATATATATATATATATATATATATATATATATATATATATATATATATATAGGCCCGCTATACTTATTTTTTATTTTAATATCTCAATGTCTCAGGGTATAAGATCTTTAGGTAACGGTATTAAATTTTAAATGACTATTTCAACTGTTTCAGAAGGTCTTGGTAGAAATTCCCGGTAGAACTGATCCGAAAGTAAAATCTCAGACATTCACCTTTCAGGGTACACCGGTAGGCCTGACGACAGTAGAGAAGTCATTCAAACTTCTAACCATGACGTTAAGCCCACATTTTAGAAACTACTAATTACTTTAAAAATTAGCTTTGGAACTATTAAATATAATTAAAATGCTACATATTATCAGGGACGATATAGCTATAGGATAAAGATAAACAGAGAGAGAGAGAGGAGAGAGAGAGAGAGAAAGAGAGAGGAGAGAGAGAGTAGTGATGTATAGATTATATTTTACTGATTTTTTACTCGTAATTTTAAGTAAAAATCTCACATAATATCTTACCTAGTTAAAGAATGTTAGAAACTGCAAACAATAAAAATCTATATTAACCATATTAATTGTAGTATAGTGTGCGATATAAATACATGGTCCTATTACTATTTATTTCATTTTTATTGCCCGCGTTGTGCCCGGGTTGCTGAAGCCCAATCGTGGACATGGCGATAAAGGCCTAACGTACTAGATCCAAACCTACGTCAGAAAGGGCATTCGGTTGGCGATCGCCTTAGGCTCCATAAATTGCTATAAAGTTTCATAAAACGCATGGAAAAGAAGGACTTTTCGTATCTCGACTCTAGTACAACTGAAATTCTAGGAAAGATGATGCTGATGATTAAGTATGTACGTACGTACATAAATACGTACGTACATACCATACATACATACATACATACATACATACATACATACATACATACATACATACATACATACATACATACATACATACATACATACATACATACATACATACATACATACATACATACATACATACATACATACATACATACATACATACATACATGCATGCATTTTGCTGCTTTATAAAGTTTAACAAATTATAAATGCATAAAACTCTAACGAAGAAATACGTCAATGTAAAAACATTTTTTGCTCAAATTAAAATTTAACGTTAGCAATTTTCTCCATTCATGACATAAAACATTAAATTATTCATGAAAAATGTAAACGGCAAAACTTCTTAACTGGGCCTTGAAAAAGAAACCTTTGCAATTGTCTCAAGTCATGACATACAAAAAGTAACCCAGCGATCCGAACCTCAACAAAAGTAAGACGAAAAATACTCAACAAAACCGAAAATAAAGAGGCTCTATACAGGACATTTCACAACTAGGGCTTCGGTCTACAGTGGCCTGACTGACTGGCTGACAAGAATTATTTCTCCTAGAACCTACAAGTATGCTATTGTCAATTTTAATTGACTGTCAGTACTCAGTAGTGAAGGATTTTGGTTTTTCTTTCAAAAATTCATAAACGATCTACCATTTCAGGAGCAACGGATAAACCTCTGTAAGCAGCGTAAGTCCTGTCAGTGGTTCATCACACATTGTTGACCATAGTCATATTCTAAGCCGACGAAATTGTGAAAAGTACGTTCTGTTGAAGAATTACTGACACTGAATTATTGACACAAGTGGTCATTGGCATGGTAGCCAAAAAAATTGTGAAACATATTTACATTGGAATAATGTTGCGGGCAATGAGCCAAAGCTTCAACTGCATTGCAAGGAATATCTGTTGAATTAGTCCAATCTGCTTGAAATAGTTGAAAATTCGCCTTAATTTCCTTCCCGCCAAAGTGTACACAACCATTAAAATCTAAGATTGCATATAAAGATTTACTGCACTCGCTACAATAGAACGCAGACACCAGAACTTGTAATGCAGTGTAATCGGATTTGTGATAGGTTGTTACATTTATCATGTAGATAAGCTAACATTAATTCTAGAAACGGATTTCTGCATTTAGCAGAAATCCTGCATTAATTTGCGGGTATGTCCTCTGGATAAGCCACCCTGACATTGCTTAATAATTTATGGCGAGGAATTGGACGTTAAGTCTTTATTGTGACATTTGTTAGCTTACATTTACCACACTAACATAGTACCTCTCCCCTCCTCTTACAGAAAAATTCACTTCGAAGTTTGACGAATCGTTTAGGTGTCATATAGGCCATGACTGGTGGGTTCGGATCCCGAGACCCAGGCCAGCTACGCCTCTGATCCCTGTGCATACTAGACACTCTCATAGTGTTCTTGATATTAATAACCCTTCGCAAATCCTGCTTCAATACTTGCATGCAGGATCATCTGCAAACCTCATATCCTTCAGCAATTTACCTTCAATGATTATTCCTTATTTAATATCTTCCATATCTTCCTTCGTGAATACCATGTTTATATAGGCCCCCTATGTATGAATAATTATATATATATATATATATATACGTATATATATATATATATATGTATATATATATATATATATGTATATATATACATGTATATATATATATATATATATATATATATATATATAGTATATATATATATATATATATATATGTATATATATATACTATATATATATATATATATATAGCTATAATATCTTATAAAAGAGAGAGATATATATATATATATATATATATATATATATATATATATATATATAGCTACAATATCTTATAAAAGATAAAGATGATGAGGAAGGCTGAAGAAGATAGAATTGCTTAGAAAAAGATCTATATGGTACGGACCTGCATTCCTTTTTAGGCAGTGCACTAGAAGAAGAAATTAAACTAGAGAGAGAGAGAGAGAGAGAGAGAGAGGAAAGGAGAGAGAGAGAGAGGGAGAGAGAGCTAACTTAAAGTTAGGGCCTACTTATTCGTACTGGTTATAAGCCGGGCTGTTACTATAAGAACAGATTAATTAACTTGTTAGCATACGCAGATTATAGGCTTAAAGTATGGTAGGCTCTTCTTGGTGCAAGCTTACTCTGTAAACCTACTGCATATAGGCCTATAGGCTACTTTAGAATACTATTAGGAAAATTAGTAACTTTTGTTTTCTTGGTGTGCAACACTAATAAAACCGTCTGTATGATTGTAATCCGCACATCCAAGGTAAATATGTACGCTATGCGATGGTGTTCCCCAATTTTTTTCTTTGTAGCCATCAGCTATTTTTTGTATTCAGCTTTAAGTATCATGGATTCTTGGTCATAATACTCAATGATTTGCATGATGACTTAGATATCAATCGAGAGATTAGGATTCTGCGTGTATTTTATCGTATTAATTTGTCCATAAATAGACATTTGACTAATGTCCACTAGTTAATTAACTGAAATTATGTAGAATGTTATAACTCTTTGTGTTTTATGCCTTAGCTCACTGGAAGGTTTCTTTTAAATAAATTAACTATCTTTAAATGAAGTCCGGCTATTGACCTTCTATAAAAGGTATTTACTTTGACAAATCACCCTATACATTATTTCATTTGTGGCGCCACCGTACTATCATAAACTTGATTGTTTTTGCGGAAGGCAACTGTAATGTAATAATTTCTAAAAATGTAATTTATCCTCTCTAGATATACTATCTAGAGTCTAGATAGTATATCTAGACCAAACTAGAGTAAACAAGCTGTATAAAAGGTCTATGTCAAGATTCTACATGTAGACATACATGTAGACCTTTGATACAGCTTGTTTACTTTGAAAAATTTACTTGAAAATTTACTCATTAGTTGGAGGCGCCACTGAGGAATCGTCAGCTGATTGCTTTAAGAAACGAATTTTGGCCTATACTGTAAGATACCCCATAAATATAAGATTCTCTCTAGATATTTTAATAGACATATATTCAATGTAAATTACGATATTATTTCATCATCATTTTAGAATTAATAAAAGTAATCCTTTGAATTCCTTTTTAGAATTAATAAAAGTAATCCTTTGAGTTCCTTTCTAATTTATTTAATGTCATTCTGTTAATAAATGAAGAAATACATAGCAAATATATGCGTATATATACTGTAGAACATTGCCAGCCGGCAATATACAACACACACACACAACTCCCCACTCTCCCACCGACGTCCCACCTGGCTTTATTTATCATTTGAGTAGATTGCTACTACATGTGTTATTAAAGGTGAGTTAGGTGACATGTCTATATTAACTGCAAATTAAGACATGTTTATCATTTGATAAGTAATTGAAATATAGTTTTTGTAACTTTTAAATATCATTCTGTTAATAATTGAAGTAATACATAATAAATATATGCCAATATAGATGTAGGCCTATAGAACATTGCCTTCCGCCGATATATGCACACCCCCTCCCTACTCTCCCACCACTCCCCCATTGACCTTTGCGATACATAAGAACAAGAGAAAAGATCTCTCGGTCACCTAGCAACCAAAGCAACAAAAATAAACACAGGAGACAAAATAAAATATAGTAATACCATTCCCTTGCAATCATCTGACATTAATTCCTGAGAATAATTCAATTAACCAAATAAACCAAATAATCCAAATAAATTAATTATCCTCAAAATTTATCCTAAACAGACTGAATTTTGTTACTGAAGGCTACGTTCATATTCTACAGCATAAAATGACAGAAGGGTTTATGCAAAACTTTTAATAAGTTAAGTATAAATTATTAGTAAAAAGGCCATTAAGGCCTTTTTATCTCTGAAATATTGTTCATGTGGTTTTCCTGAAGGTCCGATTGTTCCCCTTTAAAACTTTAATAACTAAATTTTTAAGGAAAAATCCTAAATTTGCAAAGTTAAATATATTTACTTATTTAACTGTTGCATATAATAATCATAGACTATACAGTTACTATTATCAGATTAATTGTGATCATTCTGTACTTCTGCTAAAAGCATTAGGCCTAAATATATTCAACGGTATATAAATATGATTATACTACAATTAACCGTCAATAATACATCTTATTAAACAAGTAGCCTACATGTAATTACGCCCGTCAAAGTTTAGCGTTAGCACCATATCATTTCGCCATCACCGCATTCATTTTTTTTCCTGTTATGGGTCATTCCAGAATAAGATTTTTTAAAATAAAGAATAATATTATGACGCCGTATAATTTAAGCTCAATTAAAATCGCATGAAATGTTAAATATTTCATTTTTCTCATCGGCCTGGATATATCTCAATAGTGCGCGATGCGGCAATGGACGACAATATAGCACTGTAATTTATGCAATTTAATTTTTTCAATTTAAGTCAATGTTATTTTGAGTCATTTCCGACGAAAGTTAACTAAATTTCAGCATTTTTAAGAAAAATAATACAAAAGAAATCGTAGGGAAAAGGAAATCATCTTAGCACCATAATAATCTAGTTTTATTATTTTATACGGTGTAGAACCTAAACTAACCTTAAGACGTTCAAGACCTTTAAACTGCTCGTATTCGATAGTGTTATCAAGATAACATTAGAAATGGTAAGAAAAGCCCCTTCTTAATTTTTATGCAATATCAAAGTAGACTGCATGCACAGAGTAATAGAGTATAGGCCTATTCATTAAGTTATTTAAGTACGGAATTTTTGCAAAATCAGATTTAATTTGCAAATCAGATCTCGTTTGTGTATAATACAAGGCTCTCCGAGACCAATTATTTGTGTTCTAGAACAACTTCAGAATTTTTTTAATCTTATGACTATAACTTTATCAATTCTTGGAACCAAATACCTCCTGATATCCGCAGTTCGAGGTCCCTAGCTGAATTCACTAAACGTTACAAATATATATTGTTTGATGGTTTGTAAATTACTAAATTTTGGTTTTTTTTGTAAATGTCCAGCTAGAATTATTGCTTAGCTAAAGTGTGTATTTAAGTTGATTTTGCATTAAACATGACATTAATATAGTTGTAGACGGTGGTCAGCTAGATAAGATGTGTATCATCTTCCCTGACGGCCGTTGTTCTAGTTTCTTAAGACTGTTTGATACCTTGTGTTTCTGGCAATTTTTATTTTATTTCTTTTAAATGTTTATTTCTATTTGTATCTGTCAGTGATTTGATGTTGATGCTGAAATAAACACATCTCTCTCTCTCTCTCTCTCTCTCTCTCTCTCTCTCTCTCTCTCTCTCTCTCTCTCTCTCTTGCAAGGTTTTAGGTGCATTAAATTTCATTCAGTTACACTAGATAACATATCTATATGACTGTCATTTGAACTTTCAAAGATTTTGTTTCCAAATTTCATGATTTCAGAACATATTTTAAGAATATTATATCAAGAATTGTGTGGTTTTATTGGGTACACGACGCTACGGGAACTGACCCAGAAACGAAGATAGATCTAGGTCAAGTCACTTGCTTCCTATTGGTTGGAATTTTTGAGTTTCGCAAAGGTCTATTTAGGCTACGTTTATTATGTGCTCAGAGCTACCACTACATATAATAAAAAATTATCATAAAGTTTTAATAATAATAACAATAATGGTTTATTTTAATAAAATTATTTCTAATCAGCTTGAGATTCACATAATGTAATTTCACAAATCATCAACATTTTTACAATTATCGTCATTAAGGAACAGAAATAAATTAATTACTACTCCTTACATATATTCTAATTTCATCATAATTAGCTTTAAAATAATCATATTTTCTCACAGAAGTTTTGTTTTTCCTATTATTTTTAAATTTAATAATTTGATGATCACTTGATCCAAAAGGCTCACAGTTTTCGAAATCTTGAATAATATCATCGGAACAGAAAACATGATTCAGGAAATTGTTCTCCTCGTAGGCTCATTGCAAAATTGTATTAAAAGACTGTTGTTAATATATTCTAGAAATGGGTGAGATGCATCAATGGAATTCCTACTTCTCCAATCTAATTCAGGATAATTAAAATCGCACAAAATTATAACTTTAGAATCTGCTAATCTATCTATTAAGCTATACATACTGTATATTCATCATTAATCTTAGAGCTCTCAGGTGCTCTGTATACTACACCAACAGTGATATTATTGGTTTTACATTTTTTCCCTATATACTTTCTTGGAGTTTAGAACTGAGTAAATCCTTTATTTGTATTTGACTACGATTGGAATATATATTTAACATACATCAATATCTTCCTAAAAATTAAACGAGTTATTATGATGATAGCGACTGAAAAGAAGAAAAGCTCTGGATTGGAACTTGATCCAAGATCATTTTGTGGATTATTTACAAAATAATAGGTTTATTGCTTGTGAGTATTAGATATTTTGTAATGATATTTAAATAATTTACGCTACAGCTTTCTTAAAACGTGACGTCACTGAAAATTTATGAGATACTCTAATACTGGAAATAATCCAATTTAATTTAATCGAGTCTAACTAAAATTATATTCTCACAATTTAAAATTATTATCGCATATTTTTAGTTTTGAAATTAGTGAATTAATTCTGTTTTTTACATATAAAATTTGGAAATATTATCTAGATGGGAACATAACCTGTCTATCTTACAATATTGCGGCTAATACTGATGATTTTTAGGATCAATTTTTGTTTATGAGCTATTTACAAACATTTATCTATATCTTATATTTATTGTTATTTTGTGTGTGAATATTTACAATTGCGTAACCATAGCTATTCTTAAAATAATTCTAGCCTTTATCGGCGAACTGTCCGAGCCTGCTTAAGCCTGTACGTCAAATTTTACGTCGTTCTTTGGCTTTCTCTGCAAAATATATAATGTCATTATGATATTTGAGAAAATAAAATATATATTCAATTCAATCTTTAAAATGCGACGAAGTGTGAAGCTTGAAGCTAAGTTATAATTTCATATTGCTTTATCTGAACGGACTACATACATGTTAAACATCCAAAAGATAAAGCTCAGTGGTTTAGAGAGATCTCACAACAATTCTATTGAATTTTCTACCAGGATCTCTTAAAGGACTTAAATTGGAGTATTCTCAAGTAATTATACATATATATTATATGGCTTAATAGCAAAGACTAGCAGAGCAGCACATGATGTTTAGGACTCGGATGTTGTTTGTAAGGGAAGATTCAGACTATTTATAAGTAAATTTTAGGGGCCCAGTGATCTCTAGAGATCCCACAACAGAAAATTTGTACTTTAACCACTGGTTAAGCTGTCAATACGTAATTGAGGAGATTGTCTAAAATGAGCCCTTAATGTATACAATTTGGAGAGCCAGCATAGTTTAGACTGTTAAAAAAAAAAAAAAAAAGTGCTGTACTATAGTAGCGGATTACTTGTTAGAAGTCTACAGCTGAATTTGTTAAGTATTACCATATGCAGTAGTACAATATATATATATATATATATATATATATATATATATATATATATATATATATATATATATATATATGTATGTATGTATGTATATCTATATATATATATATGTATGTATGTATGTATGTATATATATATATATATATATATATATATATATATAATATGTATCACAGGGAATGTAAGATAGTATTTTTTAATATATATATGTTACAGTGTTCTGTATATACAATAAAGATATGGTATTTTTAAGTACATTTTGCTACAATCTTGTAATAAAATCTGTGTAATTTTAAAAATTTACTGCCATATGGTAATCAGTGTAAAAATATATATGCTGGATTGCTGACCAGTGTTTACTAAGATCGCCTTAACCCGCAGATCACTTACACGTCTAATGAGAGTTAAACTATGGATCAGAATTTTCAGTATTCACTAAAGTTTGTTACATGGTTATTAATTACAAGGTCACTCGCTAAAATTATACGCTCTGCCATTGGCAGCTCTGATTGTCCAGTTAATCAGATTGTCCAATCAGCTTATTTCAGCTTATTTCATAAACAAAACCAGAATGTTACGTCTTAAAATCGATGGATTGATAAAAAAGCAGTGTAAACCTCTGAAAATAGAGGCACAACTATGCCTTTAAATCACGATTCAAGCTTCCAGAATACTAAATTGCGGTTTATCTCACTAGTGAATACGATATGAATGTTGTTAAAATGTAATCAGGCCATAAATTAGAGAAACTTGAAAGAAAGCAGATTCCCATCAAGCGCTAACTTGAAACTTTGAAATTAGCATATCATTATATTATACATAGTTTTCTAAAAGATGTAATACAAGGAAGAATACATGGCAAAAAGCGTTAGATAGAGACCGCGACAGGGGATGCTGGATGATTTGATAGCAAATTCATAAAGATGAAAAGAAGGCTGATGATAGAATTGGTTGGAAGAGTTATAAGCAGTGGACCTGCTGTTGGATTTCAGTTATCACAGTTAGAAGCTTGTTTTTCAATTAATTATTAATTAACTAGTATTAATATAGTGTACGTAAATATATTGCCCATGCTTGGGCCATACATACTTCTCAGTTGTTATGTTTTGATTATACTATGTTCTACTGTACCTCTGTTCTTGACGCAGTGGCCTTTATATTACAAATGTCTTACTTCTTTTATTTTTGTAGATAATTGCTGAAAATTGGAAAATATGCAAAAAACGGACTATAAGCCTGGTGACCTAATATTTGCTAAAGTGCGAGGATTTCCTCCCTGGCCTGCTCGAGTATGTTGTTGAAGTTTTGTAGCCTTTTGTCGCCCAAAGTGCTAATCATATAGTTTAATTCTGAGCAATATGATAAGTTATTAATATTTAGAAATGGAGCGAAAATCAAAGTATAGAGCTGTGTAAGTATATGTCATGTACCCACCATTAAGGAGTACATTCAGAGAGAGAGAGAGAGAGAGAGAGAGAGAAGGAGAGAGAGAGTGGGAGAGAAAGAGTAAGGGGGAGAGAGTGACATGTGGTAAATATTCTAAGGATATGATAGTACTTCTTTTCATTTATAGATTGAGCAGCATAGATATGCAGAAATGATGTACATAGCTCCTGTCTAATGCAACTTCAGATCAAAGCTGTTTAGTGATGGATATATTTTTATTTTTAACGTTGAGCCATATCTAATACAATAGACTAATAAGTTTCTTCTAAGTACTTATACAATTACCTCAAAAATTACTGTCCTCGATATTTGATCAGAAATATTTAAATATATTTAATCTTCTAACTTCTTAACTTTATTAACATTAAATGGATATCTTAACATGGAAATGCGAGTGCTATCCTGAGATACTTTAATATAATAATTATATTTACATATGGACTGTAAACAACAATATATATATTTTAACAATATATATTTCAATTATATTCTTAGATAATTATCTCAGAATGGATAAGCTAATCTTATTTAAATGTGTAATCGTAGGCCCCATATATTTCAGCTTTTCGTACATATTTATAATCCGTCTACATTGTATGTAGCTTCAAGTACAACTATTTTTATGCAAAAAATTTGTATACCTGTTTTTTTTACAAATTTGTTATCAACTTTGTTGATTTCATATTATTGTTACTTTTATTTTGTACTGATTTTAGATTAATAAGCTGCCAGAAGGTTCAAATATTCCTAAAGGGAAATTCCCTATCTTCTTCTATGGCACTCATGAAACGTAAGCCTTACAGATCTTGTTTTTATTTTTATTGTTGTTGTTCGTGTTGCTATTGTCGTAATATGCTAACATTAAGTTTTGGACAAATGTTGTTGGTGTTCCAATGTACCTAAACAACTGAATTGACAAATTTTTGGAGATTTTGTAGTAGATTTGAGAAAAATGTGGAGTTAAGAGAGAAGAGATGTGTTTTAACTCAACTAAATCAAGATCATATGTAATTCGGTTAAGCGTTGACTTTACAGTTAAGGTTTTGAGTAATTAAATAATGGACTAATTTTGAAGAATTTCAAATTGTTATACAAGATGGCAAATAGGCTTGAATATATATATATATATATATATATATATATATATATATATATATATATATATATATATATGACCATATATATATATATATATATATATATATATATATATATATATATGCCAGTGTGTATTCACGCCAGTTTATTTGTCACTGACTGGAGCCCGTGGCGAAGTCGGTAAGTTACTCGACCATGGATCAGTATGTGCGGGGTTGAAATCCTGGGCTCGCCCGTCACTGACATAACTTTCCAGTGAGGAAACTTATGTTCACAGTAGCTTTTTCAACTTTTATATTATTTGCATTGAAATGTTGATAAAATCAATTGGAGACTCGGAGTTGCACTAATACGAGGCCCAAACAATTATTTGCAATTTGAGGCACATTCATCTATAAAAGCATGCTATTAGTATGTTTTTATAGGTGAATATTACCACGTATATAATATGGTAATATTCACAATATTATGCTATATTTTGTGTGTATGGCACTACTGGACTGACTGGAGCCCGTGGCAAAGTTGGTAAGTTACTCGACCGTGGATCAGTATGCGCTATATTTTGTGTGTATGGCACATATTTTATGCTATTATCAGGTGCTTCCTTGCTCCTAAGGATATCTTCCCGTATGCTTTGAAGAAAGCAGCGTTTGGCAAGCCTCAGAAGCGCAAAGGTTTCAACGAGGGTCTCTATGAGATAGAGCATAGACCTTTTGTCAAGTTTCTTGGACATGTAAGTAGTGCTAAATTTATTTCTCGAATCTTTGTATATGTTATTGTATGTCAAAATTCTGCTTTTTGTCTATTTACTCTCTTATTTGTGATATATCAACAGATATTAGGAATCTGTAAGAAATTTGTTTACTTACCTTTGAAGTTGCGTTATATACTTTTTTTACTATTCGACTGTTTGAATTGAGATATATATTACCACGTTGGCAATTTAGAAACAACAATTGATGTATTGAAGTTTAAAATTAAATTGGGGTAGAATGTTATTTTAAAATTTACAGGATATTGTTTTGGTGAGCATAAAAATTGTGCTTTTGCATCAGATTTCTTAATTGGTTTTAGGTGCTTTGTATTCTCATAGATGAATGAACCAATGTACACGGAGGAACTAGGATATGTACAGGAAAAAGAAAATGATAGCCAAAAGCAAGAAAAAATGTAAAAGAAGTAAAAGATGAAAGATGGAAGTAGTTACCAAGGAAGGTGTTTAGACCACCGATAAGTGGAAATTAAAGCCGCTTAGTGTACCATTATTGATGACTTTATCTACACTATCTCATTATCAAAAACTCTGAATAAAGACTCTCTCGAACAGGACTTAAAACCTGGTGGAATTAATATTAATGGAAAACAGAAGGAAGAATGAAAATCAAGCAGATTGCGGAGATTAGAATCTTGTAAAGCAACATCGCAGAGAAAGCTTTGACTGAAATAAGCTCTAGGATGATCACATGACATGGCATTCAGCTTTGTAGCTATGAGATTTTACCTGTTGTTTGTGAAATTGTATATATTTCGTTTTATATCTTTTACAGACTTTATTGTATTGAGCTCCGTCAAGTTGGCTCCGCAACTTCTTCAAATAAATCCAACTTATATGCCAAAAATTAGAGCTCAATTAGTGCTAATTTTTGCTGTAAGTCTCACAATTAGAGCTCCCTCCGTTTGGTACATATTGCGTACCAAAGTTTTGCAGAGCCAACTTGACACTGGCTCCGCAATTTTCAAAATCGGATTTGAAACCTATGCTAAAAATTGGAGCTCAATTAGTGCTAATTTTTGCTGTAAGTCCCAAAATTGGAGATCACTCCGTTTGGTACGTATTGCGAACCAAAATATGCGGAGCCAACTTGACGCTGGCTCTGCAACTTTCACATTGGCTCCGCAACATTTTCATAAAAACTTAAAACTATATACAAAATTAGAGCTCAGTTAGTGCTAATTTTTGCTGCAACTCTCATAATTAGAGCTCGCTCCATTCGGTACTTATAGCGTATCGGAGTTTCGTGGTACAAATTCAGGGCTAGCGTCAAGTTGGCTCCACAACAATCTTGCGTAAACTTAAAAACTATATACAAAATTAGAGCTCAATTAGTGCTAATTTTTGCTGCAACTCTCGTAGTTAGAGCTCACTCCGTTCTGTAATTATAGCTTACCGGAGCTTTGCAGTACAAATTTGGAGCAAGTGTCAAGTTGGCTCCGCAACATTCTCGTGTAAACTTAAAAACTATATACAAAATTAGAGCTCAATTAGTGCTAATTTTTGCTGCAACTCTCGTAATTAGAGCTCGCTCCATTCGGTACTTATAGCATACCGGAGCTTTGTGGTTCATTTTTGGAGTTAGCTTCAAGTTGGCTTCGCAAGTTACTCGTAGACCTATGTAATTGGAAACAATCAATTTGTAAATTAACGTATACAGTTACAGCTATATAGCAAATTTGTGCTCAATCAGCGCTAATATGGGTTTCACGCGATAGCCAGGCTTGACCTACACTTTCTAATTCTGACTGTCATCACCCGCCTTAATATGAATCTTAATTTGATTGATAATTGTGGATCGAATTCAGAAATTTTGTAATTGACTTTCACAGATGTTGACGAAATTTTCACTTTAATACAGCATTGCATCAGTTCAACTGTTACCGAGATGGTATTTTGGGTGTTTGGATATTGGATGTGTGGTGCTGCTGGTTTTGATGATGATGATGATGATGATGATGATGTGAGATGATCATTCGTTGATTGGGAACTAGGCTCATTAATGGTTGAACTGCTGCTGTGCTGACGATGAATGATTATACTGAATATTGTTCCTTGATTGGTTTGGTGCTGGTCTTTTCTGATGATAATTCTGTCACGTTAATAACTGTTAGCTGTATCTGTCCTGGCGACATTCAAGAGTTCTCTATTCTATTAATAATCAACTAAACGACTCAATACAAACTAAGAATGCGTTTTAATGTCAATGAATAGTTCTACAGTTATTGGTTCATTTCAAATAAAACTATTTAAACTACCCTACACTATTGTTCTCTTTCTTAGTGTCTTTTTGTTCTATTTCTCTCTCTCCTTCTCTCTGTCTCTCCCTTAGTCCGCAAACCCGATGATCGATCCATGCTTCCTGATCCCCGCTTCCCGGGCACCTGCTCTCTTCCACTCCATTCTGCCATATTCTAAACTTTACGCCTTTTCATGCGTCTCATCTTATTGTTTGCTGATCTTTTCTTCATAGCTTCCGACTTTTCATTGTCTTATCTAGCGTTCTCTCTAGCCCTCTAGCCAATCAAATTCATCCGCGTTCTAATCATTAATATTCATATGCAACCATTAGTAAACTAATGAGTCGGTCCGGAAGTTTTACATGGAGAGTTTGGACTCGGAAACTGTGAAGAAAACTGTGAAGATCAGAAAACAATAAGATGAGAGAAAGTGTAGGTCAAGCCTGGCTATCGCGTGAAACCGATATTAACGCTGATTGAGCACAAACTTGTTATATAGCTGTAAGTGTATACGTTAATTTACAAATTGATTGTTTTCAATTACATAGGTCTACGAGAAACTTGCGGAGCTAACTTGACGCTAACTCCAAAAATGTACCACAAAGCTCCGGTACGCTATGAGTGCGGAACGGAGCGAGCTCCAATTATGAGAGTTGCAGCAAAAATTAGCACTAATTGTGCTCTAATTTCGTATATAGTTTTTAAGTTTACACGAGAATTTTGCGGAGACAACTTGACGTTGGCCCAAAATTTGTACCACAAAGCTCTGGTACGCTATAAGTGCAGAACGAAGCGAGCTATAATTACGAGAGTTGTAGCAAAAATTGGCACTAATTGAGCTCTAATTTTGTATATAGTTTTTAAGTTTCCTCGATAATGTTGCGGAGCCAACTTGACGCTGGCCCCAAATTTGTACCACAAAGCTCCGGTACACTATAAGTACCGAACAGAGCGAGCTCTAATTACGAGAGTTGCAGCAAAAATTAGCACTAATTGGTCTCTAAATTTCGTATATAGTTTTTAAGTTTACGCGAGATTGTTGCAGAGCCAACTTGACGCTAGCCCTGAATTTGTACCACAAAACTCCGGTACGCTATAAGTACCGAATGGAGCGAGCTCTAATTATGAGAGTTGCAGCAAAAATTAGCACTAACTGAGCTCTAATTTTGTATATAGTTTTAAGTTTCCCTGATAATGTTGCGGAGCCAGTGTAAAAGTTGCGGAGCCAGCGTCAATTTGGCTCCGCATATTTTGGTTCGCAATGCGTACCAAACGGAGTGAGCTCAAATTTTGGGACTTACAGCAAAAATTAGCACTAATTGAGCTCTAATTTTTGATATATAAGTTGGATTTATTTGAAAAAGTTGCGGAGCCAACTTGACGGAGCTATTGTATTGTTATGTAAGTAGCAGCAATTTTTATTTTCTTGACTTATACTAGCGAGAAATTCATTGGATTGATGAGGTAGTTTGCTGTTGTTGTTGTAGCTGTTGCTGTTGTGTAGGAGGACGACTATGATGATGAGCAGAAAGAAGAAGAGCAGAGTAATGAGGTGAATGGAGAGGAGGAAGAAGAAGAAGAACAAGAACAAGAAGAAGAGGAAGAAGATAAAAGTGCCGCTGCCTCCAGTGATGAAGAGTACACAGTAAAACCTGCTGCTAAAGAAAAGAAAGAAAAAAAGAAGCAGGTAACTGTTGCTTGGTGTTGTTAAGACGTTATATTGTGCTTTTCTGAATGACTAATTCTAACACTATAAGGCTTGTTCTTGATATATTACCATCATCAGCATCATCTTCCCTGGAATTCATAAGTCTAGGTGGCGTCAGGATACAAATAGATTTTCACTTATCCAATCGCTTTAGAAAGTTATTGTAGCAATTTCTGGAGCCTGGGCTCCCCAGCCGAATGCCCTTTCTGACGTCGGTTAGGTTCTTAGTGGTTTGTCACCTTTTACGACTCATGCAGTCTACAGTTGGACTATTCTTCAGTAACTTGGACACATCTAATAAATTTACCATGTTGTGTTTGCATCATTCACCTTTGCTAAATTTCCAATGTATTAAAATTTTTCAAAAGTTATTTAGGATGTATAGGTATGTTAAATGCATAAGTGGCTTATTGTAAGATGGATGTCAGTAAAGTCTGCCATTTCTTGAATAGTGGCTGAAGCTAATATGTATATCTAAGAATTACAGATCAGATTGTAGAGTCAGTGTCTCGTTGATTCAACGTCCTAAGTCATTTAGACCCCTGCACATAGTTTACACAGAATTTCTACTGTCCTTAATATCTGCTTTAATCTCTCTCCTAAAGTAAAAAATCAGTAACCTAACAATCCAAAATAATAACAGTAATAATAACAGCTGATCTAACAGTTATTACCTGAAGTCTAATTATTATATTATATTATTATATTAGATTTGAAGTAAGGATTTGGCTGCATAACTGACTGATTGATTGATTGCTCAATTAACCTGACTAGAAAGCTTTGATTCATTATTAGGTGATCTAAGCACTAGTGCTAAAGTTTTGCTGGTTACCATGGTTGTAGCTGTCCATAAATGAGGCCATCACTGTGCCATCAAAGGCGCCGGTTTACTTAATACCATAGAGAGAACGGAGGAAGTAATTAAAATTACAAAAACAGCAACTAAGAAGGGAAACTTTGTAAACACATGCGGTTGTCATGTGTCGATTCATATGACCCAAAATAATTAAATAAATTTTTATAGAATTGCTATGTGCTTAACCGCTTTTATTTTAAGCTCAGTGTTGAAAATCTAATGCTATTTAGTTGTCGTTAGCAAACGTGGAATATGAGCAACCAAGCGGCCATTAAAATAGAATTCATTTTTGTAAGCACAAATAACCTGCTTCTGTGTTAGTCTTCTCTTAACAACACTCACAGTTGATTCAGTTATAAATTTTTATGACGACATATGCAGTATGGATAAACATTTCGTATACTCAGTCATAACACATACTTTTTAGAGTTTTAACTATTTATTTATTATATTTAATTAATTTATTGCTTTTATTCTATTTATTCCATTTAATTAATTAATTAATTAAATTTATTTGTAGGAACCGAAGAGAAGATCATCTCGTATGTCTAGCTCTGAATCTCTCTCATCTGGAGCTCATGCTGCAGGTAAGTCAGGTCGTAAGAAGAGCATAGACTCTCTCTCATCAGGAGCTGATGCTGGAGGCAAGGCAAGCAGGAAGCGAAGCAGGAGTGAATCATCGCTGGAATCCCAAGCGTCATCAGATGAAGATGAGCCACCGGCAAGTTTATCCTCTATCAATCAATCAACGAATCAATCAATTCAATCTATCAATCAATCAAAATGATTCAATCAATTCAATTCTAGAATGTGGGTGTAATCTCTAGTTCTTAAGTTTATCCTCTATCAATCAGGCAATGTGGGTGTAATCTCCCATTCTTAAGTTTATCCTCTATAAATCTATCAATGTGGGTGTAATCTCCCATTCTTAAGTTTATTCTCTATCAATCAGTCAATGTAGGTGTATTCTCTTGTTCACCAGAGTCTTCCTCCTGCTTCTAGAATTTTAATTAACTTTGCAGTTAAGTGTTACAATGCATTACTATTCTGTCTTCTTATTGTGTCTTATCTCAGCCGTAGGCCACTTTTGAATGCATTAATTATGAACTTTTAAATTATAATTATTTAATTGAAATCTCGCAGTTGATATGATTGTTGTTTTCATATATTCTCAGAAAAAACAGAAGAGAGTGTCATCAGTGAAGAAGCCTGCCAGTAAGAAAGTCAAGCAAAGTTCTACTAAATCGGTATGACTTCTAAATTAGTAAAAAAAGTAAATGAAATACTGAAGTATAAAAACTACGCATTGCATTGCAGAGGAGACTGAGTGCCCTAGGTCAAAGCCCTATGGTGGTTTGGTTCATCTACACACTGCTAGTGAAGTTACCAAATGAGTTACCAAATGATGGTTGAACAAATGTTACGTACGCTCTCTCTCTTAGTGCACTGCCTACAGGCAGGTCCATGGTATATAACGCCTCCACTCTTCTCTATCTTCTGATTTCCTCTTCATTTCCACATATGCGTGGGTCTTTAAATCATCTAACATACCAATCAATCAATCAATAAGAATTTAACGTCCGGTTCCTCACCAGAAGTCAATGTCAGGGACGTCTCATTCTTATGCTAAGAAGAAGTATAAAAGTGTATGTTTAGTATTCGACTCTCTAGTCCAGTCAACTGAATCATATGTTGTTTGATTGTATTACGAGTGTGGCTGCTGCGGCAATAGTGAGTAAAACATCTTGCTTATTGCTTCTACTCAGACGTGCCCTAACGGCTTTTTGAACTTGCAGCCTCGTGTTTTAACGGTAACTGATATGCTACTGTACCACTCGTCTCGCATCGATTGTGTTATAATATGATGTGCTAGGAGACAATCAGACCTTTTAGCTTTGTTAGTAAATTTTAAAAAATGTTTATATTTAAACACACACGGTAATTAAGAAGAACATGAAAAATAGGGATTGATTGATGATATGGTGTGGTACAGGGAGAACTGGAGAAAGTCTACGTATCCCGACCCTGGTTAAACTGGGATTTAAGGGAAGATGTTGACGATAATGATGTTTATATTTAAACACACACGAGTCTAAATTTTACGTTTATATTTACGTGCACATGAGTGGTTTCTAATCTAGTGTAATGAATTTGCTGAATGGTTTGTGAATAGCCGGTCGTCGTTGTTGTGTGTATGTAGGAGGATGAAGAAGAGAAACAAGAACACAGGGATGAGGGTAAAGCGACGTATAAGAAAGCTGGTAGAAGTCGTTCTGCGACTAAATATCCTGCCAAGAGTGCCAGGGTTTGTACGATATTAGTCGATCAATAATTCTACTTACTTCTTAGATCGCATACTTTGGTGAGTTAAATTCTCAGCGTTTACTCTGATACGCAATCTTCTTCAGCGTCGACTTTGATGACAGCATTGTTTGCCATCATGATTTAAAAATTATAAACTTATTCACTGTGTATCGATCACTTTTCTTCAGTGGAATAGATTATATTGATTACTGAACGTAACTTGTGCTTCTTCCATGTCACTATTGCATTCAAGCTATATGTTCAAAGGTTTAAACATTTAATTTTTTATAAGTAGCTGTTTTGAAGCTGAAATTTTGCTGAGAAATTTTATATTAATAAGTTGTTAATATGCCTGTTTTAATTTGTATGGGATACAGAAGATTTTCGATAATAAAGTTATTTTTATAGCTGAGAAGATGATATAATTTAATAATTGTATAAAATAAATATTTAAAAAATAATAATAAAAATTGTGTAATAATTGTATAATAATTGATTAATTATTATATCTGTTGCAGAAAGACACGTCAGCTAAAGAGAACCGTAAGAGTAGTAAGAAAAAAGAAAAGTCAAGACAGGCCGCTCTGAATGACGATGATGATGATGTCGTGGAAGAGAAGGGCAAATCACCTCAGCCTCACCTAGAACCAAGCCCTCCGTCTAGTCCTGTCTCTGAACATGGTGAACCCAGTGACGATGATGATGATGCTGATGATGATGATGAATTTGATCCCAAGAAGTTTCATCGAGGAAAGAAAGTAAAGGAAGTGAAAGGTAATATTGCTTATGCTTTGCAATAGAATGTCATTTGTCACCTAGAGTAGGGTTAGGTTTACTGTTAATATTAATAATAATAATAATAATAATAATAATAATAATAATAATAAAGGTTTAACGTCCATTTCCTCATCCAGGGATGATGTCAGGGAAGTCTCCAACAGCACACATCACTACAGATAAATTCACCTAGACCAATCTGCAAAAGAAATGTGATGAGGAGAAGTAAAGGTCCTAAACGAAAGCCAGTCCGGTGATCAATAAATGGTCAGGGTAGATTTTATTATGTCTATGGTTAAACATATATCAGCGATGATGAGACACAGATTTGAACTTCTTTTGTATTTGGCTTGTTGACAGTATCGAATCGATCTGTTGCAACGCTTTGTAGTATATGTAATATATCGGTTCATCATCACCATCATCATCCTGCCTTGAATCCCAGTTTAACCAGGGTCGGGATACAAATAGACTGTCTCAAATCCTCTCTATCCCACATGTAATTTATCGGTTAATATGGTTTATTTAGTGATAAACGTATGTGCATTTAATCTTGCTGCAATTTGTTGCTAGACTACAAATATTATAGATACTTAGTTGTCTGATCTGTAAATATGAAATTTATTTCGTCGGAACAACTCGGTCTGGATTGCTGGTTCCTAGTTCTCCTCTATTGACTGCTGAACAATGGGTTTTCATATTTCTGAACTACGCACCAATTCTTTTGAGAGAAAAATGTAATCATCTTAGAAGCATAAAGATACATTATCCAAAAATTGTAATTCAGCGTGAAATTTAAATATTTATTTCATTTATTTCTTTAATTTAAAATAAAGACCCAATCAAGTTCTACTATGGGATTCTATGTTGTTTTAAACTTAGATAAGAAGAAGATGAAATCAAGCGGTGGTAGGAGGAGGATAGTGAGAAGTTCATCGGAGGAGAAAAGTAACGACAGCCTGGGCTCTGCAGCCTCGGCTCACGATGCATCCAATCAGGCGGAAGACGCTGCAGACTCGAAGCCTACAGAACATGTAAGGCATTGTCGAGCCTGATAAGAAAACCTAATGTTGGACCTTATCGCATAGTTGTAAATCTAAAAATGTAACGATTAATAAGAATGTTTAGGTAGTATAATTTTTTGTTGTTATCTTAAGAATTTATAACTGGATAAATCACTATTCGTAATGATTCATTTTTCGGCTTCCATTTGTTAACTGTAACATTATCACACATTAGTGGTGTCTCTATAAGAAATAAAAAAACATAGACTATAAATAAACAATATGAATACTTGCTTATATGTATTGTCTGGCTTTAAATCGTTAGATCGATGCGGTGCTGAAGTCTAAGCCAAAAGAAAGCTATTCAGAAAGTTTGAAGGACGAGCACCTATCTAAGAAGTCAGAGGTTAAGAAGGAGTTGCCTGTACCGACGTCTGATGTCAAAGATATAAAACCACACCCGACCAACAACAACAACTCCTCTGAGTCACTCAATAAGGTTTCTTCTTTCTATCATTACTCTCCTTGTGTCTCTTTCTTTGTTTCTTTGTGCCAAGTGTTCTATTTTACCTTTTCTTCAGTCTATGCACATCTGGCATAAGACAACAGGACGTAGCTTTTTGTTGTCTTACGTTTTTAATTTTGTCTACTTAAATTTCTATCTGAAGCACTTATTAATCGTGTAGACTTAAATTTAGATTTTGTCTTTAGTACTGTAAGCTCTTTTTAGCTACTTTTACCTCTATCTGATGAATATGGAAGTTAACGGTGTGAAGTACTAGTTACATTAAAATTGTTGTGACAAATATCTTACTACAGCATATGTTGAGTGTAGTGTTTGAGTATAATGTGATATTGTAAACAATTTAAATCTTAAATTCAAAGGTATTTTAAATGTTTCAAATCAGGCAGTAGAACAGCTTTGAATGTTTGTATTGTTTGCATCAAAATCTGTAAAGTCTATATATCTAATATGCCTGCGTAACGTGTTGAACGATTCAGTATATAGGGATGTAATGGACTGTTCGTTTCTATTTAGCGTCAGATTTCTTGTGAAGAGCAGTGGATATTAAATGTGAGAATATGTGAATATTATGTGACGTTGTAGCCTGTCAGCGACAAAAAGTCATCGCATCATCATGGAGATCACAAGAGTCATCATAGAGATCACGACAGAGCCTCTTCGTATGTCGCTTAAACTTCATTTAATTCAATGTAACAATACAATTAATAAAAACTACCAATTGGTTCTGTAAAATAGTCTCTTTGCTAAATCTTGAAGTCCTTTTACACTAATATAACTAAATTATCACTCTCTAACTAGCGTTCTACCGAGTGGCAGCAAGGACTCACATTCTTCATTCATTCTCCACAAAGAACTCGGGTTCGATCAAAAAGTTCATCCTTCACATAATCTGTGCCATATCCATATCTTATTGCATAAGGTATGGATAAGTCACGGTCATATCCAAACCTTATTATTTTGGAAAATGGACCATGAAACTTTTTACCCGATGAGATAGTATTATCAGAAAATGTCAAAGCTTTTAAACTGAAACTTTTTGATGTAAATTTCAATAAGTTAAATTTAATAATGTAAATTTAATAATTTTAATAATGTAAAAATTTAATAATTTTAATAATGTAAATTTAATAATTTTAATAATGTAAATTTAATAATTTTAATAATGTAAATTTAATAATTTTAATAATGTAAATTTAATAATTTTAATAATGTAAATTTAATAATTTTAATAATGTAAATTTTAATCAGATTTGAAAGCAGTGGAAGATTAATTCTGTTGTAAAAATTGACAATTTGAAAATATTGATGGGTATTCGTACGAGTCTTCTGACCTGTATGGTCAGTTTTCTCGTTCTTTGCATAATGTGTGATGTCATTTGTGACTTTCGTCAAAATAAATTATATTCAGTTCAATTTTACAAATATTGCCTCTGAGGTGGTTTCTCCTTGTCTGTCTCAGTTCTGGCTTAGTCGCCTCTTACGATGCTTGTAGCTTATGGTTATCTTATGCTTCAATTTCTTTGACAAAACACGGGATAAATATATTAGATGGTATTACCTTATATATATTTCTAAATTATAGTAAGACGAAAGAAGAAGAGAAAGAATTAAAGAAGAGATTGAAGTATGAGCAGAAGAAAAAGGAAAAACTTCAGCGTATGTACTGCGTATTGTTGTTGTTGTTGTCGAATAAAGCCACTAATTTTTTAATTGTGTGTATATTTGTTTAAATTACCACTGCTGCTGAACAAAGACATCGCGTCCTGTTGTGATAAGTTGTTGTTGCTGTCATGTCATGTCAGCAATGGTCTATTTCCGGCGACAGATTGATAAAATCTTAATTTCTACAAGTTCTTCTTCACAAATAGTCATATAATATGTCCAGGGTCGATAGCAAGAAGTGAAATTTTAAATTTTGACTCTCACTTGTAAAATGTTAGTACTGCTGACATGGTAAGCTTTCGACAGTTTGGTATGTTCATGGCTTTAGATTGGTACCTATAATCTGTCTCAATTAGCAATTGAGACTCAAGGAAGGACTAACATTATATTGAATGAGGAGACTTAACTTTTTCTGCGGACGAAATTTTTACATCATACTGTCACGTTTACAGTGAAAATAAAACATATCTTTCATTTTTACTTGTTGTCTTTTTATTGCTTAAGTTACATGTCGCACGTCTTATGTTGGCATCTATAAATCTAGAGATAAAATACCAGTAATTTAACAAAATAGACACATTTAAATTCAAGTCTCGTTGAAAATTCGATCAATCGGCCAATAACTGCTCAGGACATCGCGCTGATTTTCTTCAATCAGCTTAGTTAATAACAACACTAGCACTCTGTTGCAGAGAATTCAGCCTCGACATACGTTTAACATTTAACCCACCAAGATCGACGATGCAGCTAACTGTGTCTCCAATCGGGCTTTGTTGATATCAGGATAAATAAATGAATAAAAAATTTTAAAAAGTTTGCCTTTCTTGACTTAATCTGTGGTTTAAACAACTGTCTGTTAGGTTGAAATTCCATATATATGCGGTTCCACATTTATTTACATATATATGCGATTATGTTTGTTAACCTTTCTATTTCTGCTTTAAGCTGTGTTTTCGTTTAGATGATTAAGTTGGTAATGCCAGTTGAGCAGGAAACTAGGTTTGTGATTACTAGCGAGAAAACTGTATTTGTGTTTGATTGTGCTTGAACTACTATCGGATTCATCTTGGGTAATATCTTTGTGTTAGAAAACTGATGTTGGATGAATTTCGTTAACTGGCATTTGTCTGTTGTTTTAACAGTCGTGGTGTCTGAGAAGAAGTTAAAGCCGATGGAAGAGGAGATCAAGAGATCGTTAACTGATTTGCAGAGTGCTGTACGTATCATAGTTTGTTTAGGCTTATATGATCTAGCGCTGTCAGAGTAGTAATAAGAATAATAATAATAATAAAGGTTAACGTCCGTTTCCTCATCCAGGGATGATGTCAGGGACGTCCCCACAGCACACATCACTTCACCCAAAGCAATCTGCAAAAGAAATGTGCTGAGGAAAAGTAAGGACCTAAATGAAAGCCAGTCTGGTGATCACATTTGCTTTTTTTCTATTTCTATTCTGTGTGATTTTGTTTGCTCAAGTGGCGAATAAAGATATATATATATATATATAATTTATATATATATATATATATATATAAATTATATATATATATAATTTATATATATATATAATTTATATATATATATATAAATTATATATATATATATATATATATATATATATATATATATATATAAAAATTATATATATATATATATAAATTGTAAATTAAACTAATAGATACATCTCCTCGCGCTTGTCGAATTCAGGTTTATGGATTAGAGCCCAATTTTAAATATATCGTAACAGTTATTAGGGCATCTGAAAACTATATTAAAAAACTAATCTTTTAGTATAATTTCCTGTCTTGAAAGCTTGTCAACGACAGGGCCAGCATTGCATCTGACACTTCACCTTCTGATTCACGAGCGGAGACCTAACCAGTCCTGATACTTGCTCAGCCCCTATTTCCTTGAAAAGTGAACCATTTGCATATTTATGAGAGAATATTCATTGCTGTGTCCACATTAATTGAGATTTGACGCAATAAAATTAAAAATCGTCACATCTCGAGGATTCTTTAGACATGTAGATATAGACTGGTGTAGGAGATGTGTATCTCCTATAGATGTATATAGAGGTATAGCATGTACTGATATTGTATTGAGCGCTGTATTTTTTAAACGACCATTTCTCTAGGAGTTCCATGGCTGATGACTGTTCTTCAAGACTACTTTACATGAACCTGACACGTTTATTGTGTAATTTAAAAAAATACTTTCCTTTGTTAAGCATATCTCTGCTGTTGATAGCCCATTTGTCAGCAAGCTTTGTTGCATGACTTACCTTCCCTTGGGGATATCCTTTCGTTGTTGCATGCCATATCCTTTAGCAAATGGCCTGGGTTAGAACGCACGCTACTTGCTTCTGAATCGAGCGCTCTAACCATTAGGGCAAATCCCCTCTCTTATGTTGTATGAGAGTGTATGAACGCTCGTGTGGTTTGTAGGATATCGACAAGTGCATAGCTGTGATGAAAGAACTGGAGTTACTGGAACTGACGTGTGAGAACCTGCTCAGAAATCCTTCCATTGTCGCCACTATCAACAGGGTCTGTTCTCATTGTTACTTTATTTCCAAGCTGATTAGTTAATATTTTTCTGTGGCAAATCGTAGATCATTAATTAAATGTCTAAGAAAAACAAAAACGACCATTAAGAGACGTACTGCCGTACTGTCTCTTTTAAACATTCTTTCACTATTAATCTGCTCGAACTGTTGGGTATCGTTGTTGAACGCCATTGTAATCTAATGAACAATTCGTCATTGTTTAATCAAAGATGTCTAGACGATAGAAATCTGAACTCTGTTTATTCTCTGTTAGATATAAGCTTACCTTGACACAATTAAGTTGAAGCTAAAGGTTAAAGCCAAAGATGTGATCATATAACTGTCCCTCTGTCGTCTTTTATTGTACTTCTGTTCACTGTTTTCTTTTCATATCCTCAAATGAGCGCGTTTTCAAAGCTTCCAGTATCCAGAGTCTCGGTCTTCCACTAAATATCTCCTCTCCTAAAACTCTTCCGAGATGCGGCAATTCATCGATTTGATCTATGACAAATTAAGTCTTCAGTACTCGAGTCTTTTATAGTACTTTGGTCCAATGTTTTCTTTTCATATCTTCAAACAAGCACGTTATCAAAGCATCTAGAACAGAGTCTCAGTCTTCCACTAAATATCTCCTAAAATTCTTCCGATGCTCTAGAGATTCATCGATTTTATCAATGACAAATTATGGCTTCAGTACTTGAATACTTCAGTACTTGAGTAATTAACGATTTTAAAGTAGCTGAACTATAGCTGATGATGTTATAGGATAGCGAAGCTATCAGTAAATTATGTTTTAGTTGTTTAGATAGCTTTATAAACAATTGTTTAGTTTATCAGATGGCAAGTCAAGAAAAACAACTTTCAGGAAACTTGCTATTAACTGATCAATCATTCTCAAGACCTTGAGAATTTTAACGATACAACTAACTTGTGATTTAATTACCGTCATCAGTATCTCAGTTGTTCTGTTTTTACGAAGACGGTAGAGTTTTGGTTAATATCAGTTTTCTCACTCGAAAGCGATGTGAGTGACGGGCGAGTCCTGGATTTGAACCGCGCACTTACTGGTCCGCGGTCGATTATATTACCGACTTCGCCACTGGCTCCATCCGGTGTATTGATTCATGGTATGTAGTGTATTGATTCATTTTAATGGTTTTAAAATTGCTTGTAATTTTGTGTTTAAATGTTATTTTTCAGTGTCGGAAGTATAAAGGAAGTGACAGAGTGCGACAGCAGTCAGAGATTGTGTATCGCAAGTTTATGAAGATCTTCAACGTTACCGAACCTGAAACATTCATCAATGTTAGTATCTGTCTTGATCTCTTTATCTCTTTCCTTATATTTTTCTGTTTGTGCTTTCATCTTTGAATGTTCATGCTATATTTTTAAAAAATCACTAACAATTTCTATTGTAGTTATTTACACGGTACGACTCATGCGTTTACCATTTCGTTGTTTAGTTGCTGTCTTTGTTATTTTTTCCTTCCTGACTACGATTTTTAGAATTCGTTGTATGTTAGCAATGCTGAGTGCAACTTGCTCAAGTTTAAGAATAATCTTCCATCACCGTGGGACTTTGTTCAATGCTGTCAGAACTCAGTCTTTCTAGGGGGTGGCCTTCCAAGAACTAACCGAGCCCAACATTGCTTAACTTCGTTTATGACGCACATGCTGTATCAATTGCACTAAACCTTGCCCCTTAAATTATTTTCAGCTGTATCGGAGTTGTGATATACCATTCTTTAAAATGTTTTTCGAAAGGTTACAAATGAGGAAGTTCTGGAGAGAGTTGGCACAGATAGACAGTTGATAAATGTATTAAGAAATAGGAAGAAAAGTTGGATAGGACACATTCTAAAGGGTGGGGGGGAGGTCTATTAAAAGAGGTCATAGAAGGTAGAATGGAAGGAAATAGAGGCAGGGGCAGGCCGAGATTAGGTATGTTAGATGATTTAATGATCCACTCATATGTGGACTTGAAGAGGAAAACGGAAGACAGAGAAGAGTGGAGGCGTTATATCCAATGGACCTGCCAGTAGGCAGTGCACTAAGAGAGAGAGAGAGAGAGATATCGGAGTTAATTGGGATTATAGTAATTGTGGTGTCTAATTTATTATGCAATTCAATCGTATGGGTTTAATATTTGATAAACTAGGGTTATCATCATCATTCAATCTCTGATCCTTCACTATCAGATCACAGTGCAATTTTCTGTAAATTGCCTGTGCCTGTTAATGTACACCCTTCCAGAACACTTAAAACTTATAGAAAACTCTCTTCTATTAACATTGATGCCTTCTCTGCTGATATTGTATCTCTAAATTTCTTGAAAAGGTCATTTATACCCGTTTATGCACTCATCTTGATTCTTTCTCTTCTCTCTCTCATCAATCTGCCTATAGAAAACTCCATTCTACTGAAACCGCTCTTCTTCGTATACATAATGATCTTAGCTTGGCCATGAGTAGTAAACAGGTTTCTGCCTTGGTTCTTCTAGATCTCTCTGCTGCCTTTGATACAATGGACCATGGCATCCTAATAAATAGGCTTAAATCTTGTTTTGGCATATCTGATTCTGCCTTTTCCCTTTTCACATCATGTCTCTCATGTTGCACACAATCTGTTGTTATTGGTCAAAATCGCTCTTCTGAACTACCCCTCCTATGCGGTGTTCCTCAAGGTTCACTGTTAGGTCCATTGCTCTTCTCTTTATATATCACACCTCTTAGCTACCTGCTTGCTCAGTCCTCCATAAATTTTCATTTTTATGCAGACGACACACAACTATATATTTCCTTTTCTAATCATGATTCTGATCAAAAACTGGCTCATCTCTCATCCATCCTTGACAAGGTTTATTCCTGGTTTTGTGCTAACCGTCTTGCTGTTAATCCTTCCAAAACTGAATACCTTTTAATTGGCACTCCTTTTTCAAAGAAGTAAAATTACCAATAACTCTGTTAATTTTTAGAATCTTGCTCTTTCACCTTCTCGATCTGCCAAAAACCTTGGAGTCATATTTGATGAAAACCTTGACTTTAAATCCCAAATCTCTTCTGCTTGTCGCGCTTCTTTCTTTCTTTCAGACTCGTCAGATTAGGCAAATACGTCCATCCCTTACTAGAAATTCAGCCACTATCCTTGCTAATTCTATAGTTCATTCAAAGCTCGACTACTGTAATTCATTATTACATAGGTTGCCTACTTCTTCTCTCAATCGTTTGCAGCACGTCCAAAATTCTCTTGCACGTGTTGTTTGTAAGTCCTCTCGACTTCAATTTCGCTCTCTTTCTCTTCTACGCAGTCTTCACTGGCTCCCTGTTAATCAACGCATAAATTATAAAATAGCTCTATTAACTTCAAAACTCTGCGATTTGTCAAGCCATCTTACTTATCTGAAATTCTTCTTCCCTATCGTCCCTCACGTGCACTTCGCTCCACCGATGCCAATCTTCTCTCAGTTTCAAATATTCTCACGTCATTGGGCAGACGTTCATTTTCTTACGCAGCACCCACAATCTGGAATTCTTTACCTGCTAATCTTCGCTCTTGTTTTTCACTTTCAACTTTCTCTAGCAAGCTTAAAACTTACCTTTTCCCACCATAGACATAATCAATCTACCCTGACCATTTTTTTGCTCACCGGACTGGCTTTCGTTTAGGACCTTGCTTCTCCTCAGCACATTTCTTTCGCAGATTGGTCTGGGTGAATTGATCTGTAGTGATATGTGCTGTTGGGGACGTCCCTGACATCATCTCTGGATGAGGAAACGGACGTTAAACCTTTATTATTATTATTATTATTAATATCATGTCATCTTTCCTTTAATCCCAGTTTAACTATGGTCGGGATACGAATGGGCCTTCTCCACTCTTCTCTGACCCATACCATATCAAAATCTTTTCAAATTAGTTTTAGAAAATTTTGTAGCAATTTCGGGAGCCTAGGCACTCACCAACCGAATGCCCTTTCTGACGTTGGTTTGGATCTTATGTCTTTAGTCGACTCCTATGACAGGTGCAGTCACCGGTTGGTCTATTCTTCAAACAACCCGTACGCAACACGGGGAATTTGTTAAACTTGAGTGAGGTGTATAATAAATAGTGTAATACTCTGTACGTCCTTTCTCTATATTTTGTACCACACTGAAGTTATAGGCGGTAAAATGATGGCAAAGCAATTAAGAACGGGTAATTAATACTAATTATATTTTAGTCCAGTTCTGGTTTTTTGATTATTATAGTTTTTCACTAAGTTGTTTATACGCAATTTTCTTTTAGGTAAAATATTTGGTACTGTAACTGAAATATAGCTAATATTGTATTTTAATTTTTCTTTGATGGACTGATCATATTTTGAGCATGTAAATGCTATTCTGTATATGTTAGGTATAAGACTGCTATTCAGTCAGTGCTAAGGGTGTGTAAGTTATGATGCTGATGTTATTTGGCCTGTACTATTCTGCACAGACTTTCAAGAAAGAGATTGAGAAGTTGTTGAAGTCCGATGCTAAGCTGAAGCAGGAGCCGCGCTCTGAGCATGTAAATAACAAAGTAAAGACTGAGGATAAGCTTGAAGGAATAAGAGCAGAGAGTGTCGCAGTCAAATCTGCTGAGTCATCTGTGGTCTCATCGAGTACACTGTCGAAACAAGGTCTGTAGCTCTTGTTCTAGTTCTTATCTGAAGTACTATAGGTTATCTGAAACATTAAAAGTTTATACTTACCTTTATTTAAATTAATAAAACTAAGTTTATGTGAAACATTGAAAGTTTATATTTACCTTTATTTAAATTAACAGAGTCAAGTACAATATTTTTATCTTATTTTATGTTTGTCTTGATTCAGTTACGTTATTATTGGGGTTGTAATATTTAATTTTGCAGGCTTTATGTGTATCTACAACTACATCATCATCATTTTACTTTGAATCCCAGTTTAATTAGTGTCAGGATAGAAAGTTTTGTATCAATTTCTGGAGCCTAAGATCCATATTAGAACAATATTCCTCTTAAATTGTTTAAAGAAATTTAGTTTAAGATTCACTTTCTCGACTGCAGAATATATCAAAGACTTCCAAGGGAAATATCATAATTCAGTTCTGCGAAGTTAAACCACATTGGCGCGATGCCAACATTGAAAATACCAGTAAATAAATATCTATACATTTACTGGTATTTTTTGTTATAGTACGTTCCTGGCATTGCCTTATGGCGAGGAACCAGACGTTAAATTCTTATTGATTGATTGATTGATTGGTTGGTTGATAGCAGATCCTACTGGTAACGGTGATGTTACAGATGGAGACGCAAAGCCTACATCCTCTTCTAGCTCTAATATCAATCAATCAGCTGCTTCCGTGAAACAGCCCAGCCAATCAGGTCTTCCTAACACTCAGCCAATCACAACGCTGCTCGCGTCCAGTGCTGCCACTATTCCAGACTCTTCATCTGCTGATTTGACGAGTAATGGCAACACTGCAGTTCAGTCAATCGGTGAAGAAGGCACAACTTTACAGATGGCACAGGGCACTTTGGCACATGCTGTGCTGCCACAGAGTACGATGGTGCAAGCACAAGGAATAATGCAGGAAGCACAGAGTGAAGCACTTGAAGCACAATGCTCTGTGGCACCGACATCTAACAATCAGAGCACAGCTGACTCTAGCAGTGCTAATGGTGAATCAAGTCAATCAAACCGGTTCAGTCCAGTCAAACCAGTCGTACAGGGTGATAGCAAGAAGCCTGCTGAAACTGCCGTTAAACAGGTCTGTGGTAAATTCTGACTATATACTAATATTGCCGTACTAGATTGTGATACAAATTCTGATCGTCTAAAGTCGGAGAAAATGTATCAAAACAGCACTCTAGCGTCAAGCTATGATGTACTTTTATGGTGTTAGGCCGTATTACGTAAGGTGCTAATTATTAGCAAAACCTCCTAGCATGTGATGATTTAGGCTATACCTACGCTAATTAATTTATACTTGTTTTGGTATTTAGTGATGCTTATTTAGTAACACTGGCGACGTACGCACTTAATAATTATATACCTTCTTGCTTTTCTTTAAGTTGATTAATCAGCTCTAATTTCATCGGATTAGTCTGAACTTTGTCGAGATGACACACAAATCAGTATATAATCAAATATATAATCAGTATATAATCAAAGCATAAATACGTGATCAGTCTGTAGGGCATGAGAGTGAGAGATATATGTGTTTATTTCAGCATCAACACCAAATCACTGACATATTCAAATAAAAATAAGCATTTAAAAGAAAAAAGAAAAAAAATAAATTCCCAGAAACACAGGGTAACAAACAGTCAGTGAAACCTAGAACAACGGCCGTCAGGGAAGATGATACACATCTTATCTAGCTGACCACCTTGAGTTACGGTCCTGTAACATGGGAGCAGACGTTCTTGTATGTAGAGATATATGAGTGTGCAACCGCAACTCATTTCCTTTGGTACACTGAGGCAAGGCACTCTAACCATTAAGCCATGATGCCTATCATATTACATATTGACTCCTGATTTTGAATACAGAGTTTTTCAGTCAGGTAAAGAATTTAATGTTAACGTCAGTTTCCTCACTCGAAAGAGATGTCAGTGGCTGGCGAGTCCAGGATTTGAAATCAGCAGACACTGATCCACTGTCTAATACCATACGGACATCGCTACTGGATCCAGCCAGGTACATAGAGGTGTATAATGTTAGCCACTATGCTACCATCTGTTGGCATAAAGAATTGCGTATGACGTCCGTATTTGTGTTCTATTTATAGACTGACGAACATGTCGTCATAAAGCACTGTGTATGACGTCATTGTGTTCTATTTATAGACTGACGAACATGTCGTCATAAAGCACCGTGTATGACGTCATTGTGTTCTATTTATAGACTGACGATCATGTCGACATAAAGCACTGTGTATGACGTCATTACGTTCTATTTATAGACTGACGAACATGTCGTCATAAAGCACTGTTTATGATGTCATTGTGTTCTATTTATAGAGTGACGAACATGTCGTCATAAAGCACAGCGTATGACGTCATTGTGTTCTATTTATAGACTGACGAACACGAAGATCTCGAGGCTCGTATCGCTAAGATAGTAGCGAGGTCTGCGAAGCACAAGCCTGGTCAGTCACGTCACCGACATTCTCAGAGTTCTCATCATCATCCTCAGCATCAGCCTCATCGCCATCAAGCTCAGAAGCATCGTCACTCGTTGCCACACGGCGGCAAGGCTCTCGTGTCTCCGCGCAGACACAAGGTGCCCGTGCGCACGAGACCTTACGAGGGTGAGGAGCAGGTCATGGATGACGAGGAGCTGCACAGTCTGCTGGGTGTCTAGTGCTTGAGCTGGGTGTCTAGTGCTTGTGCTGGGTGTCTAGTGCTTGTGCTGGGTGTCTAGTGCTTGTGCTGGATGTCTAGTGCTTGTGCTGGGTATCTAGTGCTTGTGCTGGGTGTCAAGTGCTGGGTGTCTAGTGCTTGTGCTGGGTGTCTAGTGCTTGTGCTGGGTGTCTAGTGCTTGTGCTCGGTATTTGCTAAAGGAATTGAATTAAGTTGATATTTGTTTGTGTTTGTGCTTGTTATGGTATAGTGTTCCTTAGACTGATGATAATATGTGTCTATTTGTACGTGCCAGGGGCATGTGTGTGTGTGTGTATGTGTGTGTGTGTGTGCTTGTTAGGTGCGTTATCTCTCTTTGACTGATGCAGCTGTTGTATTTAGGTTTGCTTGTCGTAAGTTATAACTGTTGTTTGTTAATTGTTTTCTCGAGCATGAATATGTTTGCCAGCGTTTGACTATGTCTGACTACGTCGTATGTGTGAACATTGTAAATCTTGGTGTGTATTTGAGCGCAGTGAGAGCTTGCATTGCTTGTGCTGTGAGCACTTAGTGTATGGTATATGTGTATATATGGGAAATGTGCACAAAAGCTCATGTGATATATCTGTACTCTGCTCCCATCTGATGGCGCATCGTTTCTCTTTTATAAACCATGTTACCTTCATATAAGTTAAAATAGAATTTTCTGCCTACGACAACATGTCGTTTGATAAATCTGCTCCGCAGCGCTTTCCGAAAGTAATTTAAAGATTTCTTGGTCCGAAATAACTGCTAATTAATACTGATATGGTTGAAAGGTACAGGTACAGTGTTGAATCATTAGGCCTACTTGCTTTGCTATTGTAAAGCTTGGTTTAACTTTCATGGTAATATTGCTCGAATTAGGCTTTAATAACAATAAATTCGAAACAACAAATAAGGTGTCCTCTCTCTCGTAATGTTTAGAGTTGATGTTTAGAGTTGATTCACTTTTATTTTCATTTTTATCTCAATATATTTCTCTACTAGAAAGTATATATATTGTTATTTCGAAACTATTAGAAATATGCTGAAATTTTTTTTCTATCGAATTTGAGAGAAACAAAAAGGTTGAGAATTTGATGAATTCTAGCATTTCTTCTTATTGTTTTTGTAAGCCTAGGTTTGTAGGTTTCCATAGAATTATTGTTTACTAGGAAATAGCTTTACGAAGCACTATTAAGCTAACGCTGTGATTGCGATTTTAAAAAAATGAGGTGGATACTGTAACAGCTTGGTCGTATTTTTTATAGATCTGTTATCTAAATAAAAAAAGGGAATAAAAAAAAGGGTAACAAAAAGGGATACTAAATTAAAGCTTATCTTCCTCTTCAGTGCCACACGAGACGAGTCAATACGTACAAATGAAGATTCCTTTGCTGGAGTGAAATGAGTTGAAAGGCGATGATGTCGAGTGAAAGTGGATATATATTTTCTGGAGAAGAATTGGTAGAGCTCTAAAACTAGGTCAGAGCTCTACAACTAGGTCAGAGCTCTTCAACTAGGTCAGAGCTCTACAACTAGGTCAGAGCTCTACAACTAGGTCAGAACTCTACAACTAGGTCAGAGCTCTGCAACTAGGTCAGAGCTCTGCAACTAGGTCAGAGCTCTACAACTAGGGCAGAGCTCTACAACTAGGTTAGAGCTCTACAACTAGGTCAGAGCTCTACAACTAGGTCAGAGCTTTACAACTAGGTCAGAGCTCTATGTACAACTAGGTTGAATTGAGAAAGAATGGACTTTGAATTGTTTCTGATTCTTCTTTCTTTGACATGTAGAATGTCAATGACGGACGTGTAAGTATATATTTACTTGTGCGTTGCTTATATCATGAAGTTTAACAGAGCGTAACCTGAGCTGCTGTAGGTCTCATAGACTGCTACAGCAGTGTCAGATCATGGGTTCATCTTGAACCTTCTCAGAACCGGTAAATGGATAATTGATGAAACAATGAATTACAAGTTTGATGTTAAAATTATTATTATTAACAACGAAAACTTATATAGCAGTGTCATGGCCGAAATCGTTCTTCGAGACTACTTTGCAGAGGAATGACGCATATTAGACTAACAAAGTATAATAGAATAGTATAACGCAGTAATAGCTGTGTATTAAGTATGTGTGGTGAATATTGGACGAGGTTTTTAATATTGGTTTAACGTCAAGGCCAGAAGCCCGAAGAGCTTCTCTTCGAGGTCTTTTGTACCGGTGAACCCTGAAAGGTGAATGTCCGAGATTTTACTCCCTGATCATCTCTACCTGGAATTGATCCCAGGTCCTCAGAAATAACCATTTAAAACTATGCCGTTACTTAACGAGCTTACACATTGAGCCAATGAAGCATTCATGATGTTTTTGTGACGTTTAATTATTTAGATGACCTAGGCACTTACTATTAATTATTTAATTACTGAACTGTAGTTGATAGAGGCTAATATAACTGTTTTCTCCGTGAATAATTGTATGTAGCAATCGCTCGATTCTGCTTGAGGTATAAGATAAAGTTTTATGTTAACGCGTATGGACTGTATCATATCGACCTATACATTCTGTACTCTGTTATGATTACAATAAAAGCAGTTTATCCTGACTTTATTTTCCAGTTTATCTTTTTGATCGCTGATGCGGTGAAATATAGTGACCGCTTGTTAAGTATCGCTCGTGTATTTCTTGAATACTTATCAGCAGGCCTTACTTGCAACCGCTATATAGTTCAGTTTAGCGTCTGCTTCGTTTCATGAGGTATACTGTCAGGAAGCTATCTCTCAGTGGTAGACTTTAATAGTGATTGACTGGGTTGATCACCTGGAGACAATGTCAGGGACGTCTCTATAATAATAATAATACTAAAGGTTTAACGTCTGTTTCCTGGGACGTCCCAGGAAACGGACGTGACATCACTGCAAATCAATTCACTCAGACCAATCTGCAAAAGAAATGTGCTGAGGAGAAGTAAGGTCCTCAACGAAAGCCAGTCCAGTGATCAAAAATGGTCAGGGTAGATGAAGTGAAGTGTGTGCAACTATAGACAATGTCAGGGACGTCTCTGTGAAGTATTTGCAACTATAGACAATCTCAGGGATGTCTCTATGAAGTGTGTGCAACTATAGACAATGTCAGGGACGTCTCTATGAAGTGTGTGCAACTATAGACAATGTCAGGGACGTCTCTGTGAAGTGTGTGCAACTATAGACAATGCCAGGGACGTCTCTATGAAGTAGGTGAAACTATAGACAATGCCAGTGACGTCTCTATGAAGTGTGTGCAACTATAGACAATGTCAGGGACGTCTCTATGAAGTGGGTGCAACTATAGACAATGTCAGGGACGTCTCTGTGAAGTGGATACTATAGTCGGATTACAGATAATAGACGCCAACTATAAATCGTAACCTAGAAACCGAAATGCTTCATATTTAAAAAAAGCTAAAGCTTATGATAGCGTCAGTTTCCTCACTCGCAGGCGATGTCAGTGACGAGCGAGCCCAGGATTTGAACACGCACATACTGATCCGCGGTCGAATAACTTACCGACTCCGCCACTGTCTCCAGTTTCTTGTATTTATTATTTTAACATGTATGGTATTTCCATGAGCAGCGGGTTTGTGCAGTTAATAAACTTGACTGTAGTAAAGTTGCTAGGTTGACCGTTGACTAAGAATAAATAATCTTGTATTTATCAAGACAAAGCATATTATAGTGAAAGTGACTCTAAGCTTTCATTCCACTATATGACACTATATTATAGAATATCTGAATAGCGTAGGGTTAACGTCAAGAACTTTTAAATGACAGGTCCTGAGGCGAATTGAACCCTCGTGGGTTCGAATTCCAGCCGCTCTGATCTGAGAGTAAAATCTCGGACATTGACTGACTGGTTACACGAAAAATGATATAAATTGCCTTACCGCTTAAACATGTGGTATTAATATGATCTCTATTTCACCAAAATACATGGCAGTATAAACAGAACAAGAAATGAAAAATAATGCACGAACAGAACAACAGAAACCAAGGATTAACCATCGAAGAGTCTACAAATAGAAAAAATTTAAACTATAATCGCCGTTTATCTTAGGATTAATAGTGATTGATATAAACATAGTTGATCATTTCACTATAATGCGTGTTTAATTTTACCCCTTAAATCATTACTGAATGCTCTGTCTAATGGCCTAAACTTTATAAAATTCTCGCAAACCTGCAGTCCCAACTACCATGTAAGAGCAAGTATGCAATGTTACGAATGATACAGGCTGACCGCTATGTCATGGACCTGCAATTAGGTAGTTAAATGAGAGATACTTTGCCAGTAGTTCTGTTATTTATTAACCGATCTATAGCAGGATCTGTATGTTTATGTTCAGATGTAGCTTGCTTATTTTATATCTTAAAATGTAGTCGAAATATAGCCTACATGTGATGACTCTAAATATCAATCTCTAATAATAAACATGAAAGAAACACAATTGATCAAGTACAGAGCCTTATCAAGTACATTCAATTAGATCAAGTATAGAAGTAAACGATTGCACACAAACACACTAGCTTCAATGACTCGTTACCAACCATTAGTCCCATTGAAGTTAAAGTTTAAAAAGTTAAACACACATTATATTGAATAATATATCTAACACTTTTTAGTACCATATTTGTAACAATTAACAGTTTAGTCCAGGTTCCAGTCCTGCGAATATCCGAGATTTTACTCTCTGATCAACTCTACTGGGAATTGAACCCAGGACCTCAGGAACAGCCATTTAAAATTTCATGATGCTACCTGGTGCTCTGAACTATTCATTAATGTAACGTGAAACAAAAAGTTTTAGTAAAATTACACAGTAATGTTTAATGGCCAGTTTATAAAATTATTTATTTATGCCGTCACATTGTCAACATGTTATTGCATCGAAAGCGTCGTTAGAGATACTAATTCCTACAAAAAAAATAATGACAGTTGATTTATAAATCTCTGGATGTAGTGAAAAAAGGAGCTTCTTTAAGTAGTTGCTAGCAAATTAGACTATACATGTAAAACGGTATGAAATAGCTTTGAACAATGACTAGTTCTTCCTATGCTTTTAATAGCTATCGACTATGTAGATCTACTAATTTTGTGAAAAATTGACTATAATAGAACAATTCAACAATAATTTAATTTAATTTTAGAGTAAATGAATTTGCTAGATTATTGAAAACTCTCACTATCACTGCCATTTTTGTTTCAAATAAAAAATGACACAACTCTAAACAATTGTTGACTATAAAGAGATTTAAAATTGAATATATGTTTATACTCAACATAACTTAACATTGAATAGCAGTTAACTATAAAAAGCGGTAATGCATTCTGACAATAGATTCATTTTAAACTGCATTAAACTGCACACATGTATATATATATATAGACTATGTAATAGCTTCACCACGTCAGACGATTTTGCGGAATTTGTCTATCAAATCAATAAATTAACTTTGAAACAAGTAAGCAGTGAAGTTGAGGTAATAATAGCAAAAGCAACAAAATGTGTTTAACGTTCACATTTACATCAAAGAATGACTTCTTGCGGAAATACGACGTCTTATACGACTATATACGTGTGAAATGCTAGTGTTCGTTACTGTTCTTGGGTTTTAGTGAAATATCGAGGCATATTTGATAGGACTCTTATATGATGAAAACAGAATGCTTTGAGTTATATTGATTTATAGATTGAGATTTATTTATTTTGCAGTTTGACTAAACGTTGTTATTATGAACTATAAAAAATTCAAGAGAATATTTATTCATGATGTGTAGCGAGATTCTCGAAAAACGGCTGTTTCTGCGAGTTTCTAAAATTAATTTATTGATTAATTAATAAGTAGATTGATTGACTGAGTTATTGATTAGTAGATTGATGTCTGAAGGATTGATTGAGTAACAGATTTGTGTGTTGCTTAATTGATTAATTGATTGATTCTCATATCGATTTGTTAGTTGATTGTATAATTGATTGATTGATGTCTGAGTGGCTGGAGCCAGTGGCGATGTCAGTAAGATACTCGACCGCGGATCAGTATGTGCGGGGTTCAATTCCTAGGCTCGTCCGTCACTGACATCGCTTTCGAGTGAGGAAACTGACGTTAACATGAGCTTTTTTACAGCTTTGATAGACTGAATGACTTGATGATTAACTTTAATGACTCTTATATACACGTCTTACACGTCTAATGAAGTGATATAGAAGGTATAAGTGTTAGTGAGTATTAATTGATTGATTGATGATTCATTTACTAACTGTTATCTACAAGTCTAACCAAGTGATATAGGAGGTAATTTACTGCCTGACTGTTATCTACAAGTCTAACGAAGTGATATAGGAGGTATCAGTGTTAGTGGGTATCAGGGACAAATCTCTAGAGGTTAGATCTGACTCAGTGTTGTAGGAGCACCTTTGAGAGGTTCTGCCACTGATGGGCACCTCTCTGAGAGCTGAGGACAACCTGTGTGGTTGACCGAGAGCCTCTCTGTAGCAGACACCGAGCTGCTCGTGTAGGTCAGCTATGGGGGTCCTGGCCGGAGCGGAGAAACGCCAGCAGTTGATCATGACGGCGTAGATCGAGAGCGGGCAGCCGTCGGGTATGGATGGGACAAGACCAGCAGGGACCAACTGAAGCACGTCCGTGTCGCTACAGTCACGGTAGAGCGTCTGTGAGACAAAGCAATAGCGATAGGAATAAATAATAATATCAATAAATAATAATTATAATAATATAAATAATAATAGCAATAAATAATAATAATAATAATATAAATAATAATAGCAATAGCGATTAGGGAGTTTATTCATTGAGTGGACGCAGGAGTCAGTGTCGATGTCGGTAAGATACTCGACCGCGGATCAGTATGTGCGGAGTTCAAATCCTGGGTTCGCCCGTCACTGACATTAATTTCGAGTGAGGAAACTGACGTTAACATAAACATTACCGGCTTATTTACGACTGATGATGTCAGGGACGTCCCTGTTTCATATTTCTTAAACAATCTAAATATCTCACATCAGTAACCATGACTCATAATGTGAATGGACTAATACTCCTTCAATGTGTATGGTATCGGTATGTATGAAATATACATGACAAAAAAATTAATGCAATAAAACATACTCTTCAACCAAATTGTAGCTTAGTCTCCTAGAGGCCTATCAATAGGTTGTTTGGTTAAAAACCTAGTTCCTGTCTGTCATTGACCTCGCTTCACAAAGAACGGTGAAACATTTAGTGATAAACTCTTCTCAGATTATTTTTTTAAAGTCCAGCAATTCATCTAGCTTAGCCTAAAGTGCGAATGCCCTCAAAGTGTGTCTTGGAAAATACTCGAAGAACAGCCATTGAGTCCAGTGACAGAATGTTATTGGACTCATACATACATGTAATCCGCTCGTATTTTGGAATCACTTGGTGTTTAGTAGTGTGTATATATATATATATATATATATATATATATATATATATATATATATATATATATAATTTAAATCATAAACTGTAAATAATAAAATTATATTAAACTACCGTGTAAGCACATACATGTAAGCACGAGCTACCTAAATGATCAACTACAGAGAGATTGACTGATTGAATAACCGAGTAATTAGCTGATTAATATAATTAATTGATTGATTGATAGGCTGCTGTCAGGGACGTACCTGACATCCACTCATCACCTCCCACATCAGACATCCGTACGCCCACAGATCGGACTCCAAACTCCAGGGGGGATTTGAAAGATTCTGAATAAGCTCCGGGGCCATCCACCTGACCGGATGTCCTTTACCTTGCACTTGACAGTAGTCGTGAGGATAGAGAGATCTGGAGCAATCGAGCAGCGAGATCTTAACAGTCAGCTGATTGGTCACGTGAACGCTGCGTGTTGAGATGTCCTTGTGGACAAATCCCATGATCCTCAAGTACTTCAGTCCATTAGAAATCTGCAATCATTAAAAAAATTATTATTATTATTAATAAAGGTTTAACGTCCGGTTCCTCATCCAGGGATGATGTCAAGGACGCCCCCAACAGCACACATCATAACAGATCAATTCACCCAGAGCAATCTGCGAAAGAAATGTGCTGAGGAGAAGTAAGATCCTAAACGAAAGCCAGTACGGTGATCAAAAAATGAATAAATATGATAAATAGCATTGTTTTAAAATTTAAATATGATACATAATATTGTATAAAATCTGTTTAATCTTGTAGAAAAAGCAGACGTAACTTAACAAATTCTAGGGTTTGAAGAGATGGGAGTAAGAGATTTAGGTTGGTTGTGGATATCTGGCTGCCACCAAATATCTCGTACATGCATTTACTCTAGTAGTCAATGTACTCGTATATACAAGATAATCCCTTTATATAGGCTATGGCTTATCTATAACTTATGTAGCTTATAGCTTCTAAAAATATTGCTTCTGAGGTGATTTCCCTTGCCTTTCTATGTTCTTGCTTAGCCGCCACTTACTTACAAGTGCAATTAACGGCTGGTCTATTCTTTATTGACCCGGCCACAACAAGGGAATATATCATAAGATATTACATATCACATATCCCAGTGTTATGACTGGTATGGATATGGTATAGACTTTATGAAGTGATTAACTTGTTGATCTAAGGAGTGCTCTTATGGAGCGAGAAAGCAGACTTTGAATATGAATATGTACCTTGAACCTGCCACTTGGCAGTGCACTGAAGAGAAGAGAGAGATTACATATAGGATATATTTATTAGACAAACGTGTATTCTGTCCCAGTACCTGACCACAGATATGAAGCTTTGCAGGTATAGAGAGACCACTGAATGGTTGACTGTTGAGAGAGGTGCCTGACACTTCACTGCGGGGACTGGAGGCTGAGAGACTGTTGTAGTACAGAAGTACATCTCTCAGGCTGAAGTCTGACACGTACTCGTACATAGTCCCTACAATGTTATGCATAAATTATGTGCCAAATCTACACTGTACTTCATATGCCTTTCCAGATTTTGGTACATGATGGGTCACTGGGTCAAGAAGCGCTGATGCTTGCAATTATAATTTAAAAAATTTAATCAATAATAATTAAAAAATTTAGAGATGTTTTTTAAAATTTATTTTGATTTTCACTAGCCAGTGTCCGGCCATTTCCTAATTTGAAAATATTCAATTGAATGACTACCAACGGTTTTACTGCAATTAGTAATGTAATAGCATTTTCTGTATTTTAGACTTAAGTAGACTCTGCTATAGCTGCTAATAGATTGCTGCTGTATTACCGAACAGAGCTATGACTCTTTTATGGTATCCTCTTTCGTATTGTTATTTGTTTATCTAACTACATGCACGTTCCTATTGTTTGCAAAATCTCTGCTGTGATGAACAAATAAACGATATCTATCTATCTATCAAATAAAATTAATTATTTTTGATTTTACAGTTACTTGTTCTTATTCTTTTGATAGCTTTGTAATTTTGTCCTTTACGTTTGCTTATCATTGAATTGGTGAAATTAAATAACAAAATTAAAATAATATTTAAAATTATTTAAATTATTTCACTCTAACATATTATTTTTTAATAAGTAATTTCTTAAATAACACAAATAATGTTCATGCATTATAACATCAGTAGTAGTAACAATGCACTGTACTTACACATCGGGCTATCAGCTGCACATGGACCTATGGTAGCCATGATGTTAGGATGACTTAACCTCTCTGTCTGGCTTATATCAGCTTTGAACTCGTACACCTCTCTCTCGTCAACATCGTCATCTAGTCGACGTAGGTTAACTTTACACGCAGAGTCGTTCACTGTTAGAATACCCACGTACACGGGACCGAAGCGTCCCTCTCCAATCTTGTAGGACAAGGTAAGATTTGATCTCGGGACCTCTGAGTTCTGGAGGGTAGATAGAAAGCCCGTAGCTACAGCATTGGACTGAGGGACCCCCGCGTGAGGAGATCTTTGTGCTAATGCTGAGTGTATTGAATAGCGTAACACACAATTTCATTAATGTAAAGCTAAAGTTGGTCAGTTTTCTCACGCGAAAGCGATGTCAGTGACGGGAGAATCCTGGAATTGAACCCCGCACATACTGATCCGCGGTCGAGTATCTTACCGACTTCGCCACTTGCTCCAGTCAGTGAATGAAACACATGTTCATCAATATCTATGTCACGTTTAATACTACATTTTAGGCTACTAGATAGGCCTACTTTAGTCCATTGGCTATTTATAACTGTCCTTTCAGCCTATGAATATGCCCGATATTTGATTCTAATATCGACTCGACAGGGAATCGAACCCACGAGAGTTCATTTCACCTCAGGATCCGTCGCTTAAAATGTACTATGCTTTGATTGGCATTGACTGAGGCTCTACATGCTGGAATGTTGGACACCTGGCAAACGCTACTACATCTACATTAACAAACAATTTCTGTCTTATATCCTTTAATATAGATTTCTAAGATAGACAGCTGCTTCCCTCTTCTTGTACGGAACTCTAAATCAGTATCCTATCTCTCTCACTCTTAATCCTCTCTCTTTCTCTCTCTCTCTCCGTCTATCAGAATATCTCGGATGATCACAGTTACAATATATGCTCTGGATAATTTTATATTAGTTAAGTTATATCTACAAGACCAACCAGCTTGTTGAATTACTCCACTGCAGCAAGGAGGCATTCTCTCCGTGTACACCTGCCCCGATGCATTAGGTGCCACCACTGTGAAGTTATTCCTCTCCACGTTAGACCTCCCAGCTGGAAAGGGAGGATTGTTTAATCCATCCTGATGTTTTCCTCGTGTGAGAATCCGAGCTCTGCATCGATAGAAAGCAAGCGCTAGGAGACTTATGAGTAGAGGCAAGGTCAAGGCCAGGGTCACTATCACAGCTACCAGTGTCATTTGATCACGTGCTGATCCTGCTATAGCTCGAGCATCCACGTCCGCAGTCCTGATAAGTTCAGCATCCGGATCTACTGGAACATATAGTAGAATGCGGATTTAACGCCAGTGTAGACATCTGATGATGACATCAACAATTTAAATAATCTCTGGCGCTGCAATGGGAAAGGTTAATTTGAAGCTCACTGTTACTATATTTCATGGAGTACTTCATGCACAATATTGCAGTAGTTCAGTTGTCAGCACTAGTAGACTCTTTAATGCAAGTAAAATGTCAAGATAGAAGATTACTGTAGAAATCAGATGTACTGAGAGGTTTCTTAACGTCTATGCCATTTTGTAAAAGCAATATGGATTCGACAGATTGCTCTATCACAGATTAATTTTGATTTAATTAATCTGATAATACATACTCGCAGAGTTATCCAACTCTTTCATGGTATCAAAATATTCTCGATTATTCTTGAGATAACATTTGTTAATTGATCAGAGTTTCGGTTGTTGATGGGTCCATCACTAATTCACATAGAAACATTCATTTAAAATATCATTATCCTTTAGCTTTACAATTTTCTCTTCCTAGAGTTTCTTTTAACTTTATGCGAAAAGCTTAGACAAAACTAAGTAGAATATTGTAAGTCCAGATTATAATAATACTAATAAGAATAACACACATTATAGTAAAATGATCAACTACGTTGATATCTATCGCTTTTAATACCACATGTTAAATCCGTTAGACAATTTTTTTTCCATTTTCTGCTTGCCAGTTCAGTGAATGTATGAGATTTTATTCTCAAATAAGCGCGGCTGGGATTGGAACCCACGAGAGTTCAATCACCTCAGGGTCGGTCATTTAAAACGTCATGCTTTTATCTACACCTCTAACCATTGAGCTATTGAGACATTCCAAAGCTACTGTTTATTACATTGGCTGCAAGCTGGTTGTCATATAATGGCTGAGTTGATAGCACACTTCTCTTGTAAGCAGAAGACCGTGGATTCAACCGATCACTCGGGTCCGTCTCGAATAGTAGGCCAGTTTATACATGCGGTATGAAAAAAGCCTTAAATTCTATTTCATATCTCTAATTTATATTAGTACGTCCCTGAAGTTGGGTATGTATATTGCCGTCTAAAATCTAAATGAAAGAACTGTTTTTGTCGCAATTAATAATTTAATTTCAAAGAAAGCTGGTGGCTTAATATAGGGTACTTCTATGCATTTGATGGGTTAGATGTACTGTAGATGATAATTTAGCATAAAACTAATTAAGTTGTAAACCTTTATTAATTTTCTCGTATTCAGACAGCGTTAGACATCTTGATTCATTACTTAGCCCAGGCCTTCTTGCAAGTTCTTCACAGGCTGTAAATAATATTAGCGTGGTCATAATAAACTTACATTACATACAGTGTTTATTGCAATAATTATGATATTGACATATCATGTAACACACATATAGACATATTTAAGCAACATTTCAAAAGTCAGTAACCATACATTACGTCAGAAATTTATTGATCCTTATGATTGAACTGTGTTGTGTCCGGGACACTGAAGAATAGACACGTGCAGTTAACGGTTACTAACGTTAACTGCACGTGTCGTAAGAGATCAATTGGAAACCAATTCAGAAGCTCTACACTGTGTTTTTTTATAACTGATACCCCAAATTGTTTTAACAATAAAGTCGTAAGAAGTTGACCGATGATCTTGAAATTAACAACACTTGATCAGCAGCCAATTCTACAAAACATAGAAAAATTTCGTTTTAATATCTTTAATAACTTGAGAGTTATTGTTTCGCGAATATGCGTGGGGTCAGATAAGAAATTTCCAATACAGGATTGAGGACGTGTTACATTTAGCGTAGATTATCTCTATAAAAATACTAGCTAACACGCAGTATAAAATTTCTGCTAATGCTATTTTGAAGATCAATCATTTCTTTTCAAAACGACGTAAAATACGTGCTGATATGTTCTTAAATGACAAAGTTATTGAACGTTTTATGCATGCATTGCATGAAGAGAATAATCGAAGAAGAGGACAGTGGCTGCAGTGGCTGCGGTGATAGTAGTGGTACCCAGACCTGCAATGCATGCATTAAAAGTTCAATAACTTTGTCAATTAAGAACATATCAGCACGTATTTTACGTCGTTTTGAAAAGAAATGATGGCTCTTCAAAATAGCATTAGCAGAAATTTTATATTGCATGTTAGCTACTATTTTTTATAGAGATAATCTACGCTAAAAGTAACACACCCGTAATCCTGTATTGGAAATTTCTTATCTGACTTATGGCAAGGAACCGGGCTTTAAATTATTATTGATTAATTGATTTATTGATTGGTTGATTGAAATAATGAAAGCTAAAAAAGCAGCAACTTAGCAAAAGAAACGACTAAAGTCTGAAGTATATGACATGCGTATAATCAAATAATAAAAGTAATGAAATAAAGTAATTAAGTAATAAAATATTATTTTTATTAAATATTAGAGTATTAATTATGAGGATGCTAACCTAAGGAACAACGTTGTACTTACAGATCATCATTTTTCCGTGAGAACTCTTGAAATCTCTCAGGCAAACATCGTTCCACATCAGTTCACAATCCTCTCTACACATTTTCAGCTCGCGCCGGGCAGGATTTGAACCTCGATCTTCACTGGATTGTGGGCAGAGTGGAAAGTAGTAGAGGCAAAGAGCCGAGAGCAGCTGATGAGCACAGTCCTTGGATGTATGGGAGGCGTCCAAAGCAGATACTGCGGATAGCAGAGCGGCTGCAGTAGTGAATGGTATACGTGGATAAGACAATGGAAAGTGTATCAATCAATCAATTAATAAATCAATTACAATAATTTGGATATCAACATTGGTTGATACTGGTGATATATGAGAGGCTTTGGAATTTAAATATGTCTGAGTGAATAGTGAGTAAGCTTATTTAGATTATAAATGGAAAAAAACCGAATCAATCAATCAAACATTTAGTCAATCAGAGAGAGAGAGAGAGAGAGAGAGAGAGAAAGAAAGAGTGAGAAAGAGAAAGAGAGAGTAATTGATAGTTAATTCTAACAACAGAGCCTGACATGGGCGTGAATTACAAATTGAATTATTGATTTATTACATGACTATATTAATTAACATATTAGTTAATTAATTACATATTTATCTAGACGAAATATACATAACCAATCAACAAGTAACTTGGCCAATTAATAAGTCAAATTACCATTTCATCAATCACAATCAATCAATGCATACAAAATTCTAATTTGTTACATTGGTCACAGAAACGCACGCAAGACGCATTATACTACAATATACATGAATGTTAAATTGACAATTAAATTTAATAAATATTAGAAATGAAATTCGTCTACTGTATGTCTGTCATACAGCATAAAATTTATGAATAACAGTGAATGTATAGTGCATTACTGAAGTGCATATTAGTAGCAACATTTAACTATTACATGCACAACGTTACATTTTTAATTTAAATAGTAGCAGTAGTAGTAGTAGTATTAATTATTATATTAAAATTCTACTTTTTTATAAACATACGGGATAATTTATGAATATTTAGTAAATTAATTTGAGAATAAATTATTATTATTATTATTTTCTATATTTTTACCCCCGGTGTAAAGAACCCGAGATTTTATGATAGTAATTATTGTAGCAGTAGAAAATATTCATCAACCCGGAATAGGCCAACTTTAGGCTCATTTCTCCATACGGAGCATCTATTATGCAATTTCATGTATTTAGAATAAATAAATAACTAATCAAATTTCCCGTGTCATGCATAAATGGAACAAAATGACAAACTACAGATCTTAAACTGCGCTACATTGGCACGAAATTGCTAATTTGAATTTAAATTAGTATTTTAAACACCTCGACATACAGCTACAGAACTAAAAGGTCTGGTGCTGTTAATTTAAATAAATTCCTTTTAATTTTCTTCAAATCGAAATCTTGCTAGACTAGAATCTACTTTTTCTAACTGCCACTTGACGCCTCATATTGGTTTCTCTGAATAATTTATTGCAGTGGAAAATTTCTTATCCCACCTACTATGCGAAAATTGATGCATCCACTTAGAGTTAAACTATTTTCTTCATTGTAACGTAGGTTAAAACAACTTGAATTATTGATGTTTTTTGGTGTTCTACAAGAGTTTTGATGCTAGATGATGTTAGAAAGTTTAAAGACACACTTATACGTGGACATAAAGAGGAATGCGGAAGACCGAGAAGGGTGGAGGCGTTATAAACCATGGACTTGCTAGTAGGCAGTGCAATAAGAGAGAGAGAGAGTATTCTTAGAATAATTAGAGGAAGATCAAGATATGGGATGTTGGATAATTTGATAAAAAATTCATATATTGAGAAGAAAAGGAAGGCTGAGGATACACAATTAATAGGAAGAGTTATATGCCATGGATCTGCCGTTAGGCAGTGCACAAGAGGAAGAAGACAGTAGTTTTATGGAATTTTAATGTGAACTTTATTCAGCTGCATGAAATATCTGAAAAAATGATATAGAAACTGAGATTCACCATAAAAACCACAAACAAAGCATTAATAATAATATTGTAGTACGGTTTGTCTTTTCCCCAGTAGACTAAGCTTGACTGTTGCTCATCAGATCAGACTGAACCTAAGGAAAGCCATGGAAAAGCATCTCAGATCTCTATTTCTACAAGATTAAGGATACATTAAGGTCTGGTAAAATGGCATTACTCTTGAAGCGGTCAACCCGTTGATCAGTTTGATCAGTTGTGTGCTCTTCAATGAAGGATTTGGTTGATTAGGACTATTAGGTCCAAAATTAGGAATATCTAACTGCGAGAAGCTTTTAGCAGAACACTGTCTGGAGCGAGAGGGAAAGAGAA
>CAJHZI010000300.1:165000-175000 GCA_905160935.1 Enchytraeus crypticus | reverse complement strand
ATCCACGGTTGGTCTATTCTTCAACAACCTGGACACCAAACGATCAACTAATAAAACACAAGTAAATAATCAGCCGGAAGTTAATGCATACTGCGTGTAACGTAATAGACGACCAGTAAAGACGACCTGAAGAAGAAAAAGTGAAGACCATCATTAAAGTGACATGATACACTAATGAACGTATAAAGATTTAACGATGGCATCGCTGACAATTGGTACACCCTGTAGTAGGTTTTGTTGATTCAGTTCAAACCGGGTCAGGATTTAAACTAGTTTGAAATAACGTGTTTACATCAGACTGTGAACAGAAATGAGTGCCTTGGACTTTGGCAATTCTTTTTCATTTTTCATATTTTCAAATTTCATTTTTTGAACTCTCGCGGGTTCGAATCCCAGCCACACTGATCTGAGAGTAAGATCTCCGATATTCACTGGACTGGTTATACGGAAAATGGTCTAAATTTCCTAACGGTTTAAACATGTGGTATTAAAAGTGATAGATATCAACATAGTTGATCATTTCACTATAAATGCGTGTTTACTTTTTTAATTTGTGGATCACTTTAAATATAAAATCATACCGGAAAGAACTATTGTAAAAGATAAGGATCTAAAGAGGACTGGTAGTTGATTAAAAGAAAGCTAATTTTGAGCAGAGGCCAAACCCCTACTTCAGTACCGCAACATACACGTTTTGACTCATCACGGGTGTGATTCGAACCGATAGCTTCCTAACTTATCAGACAAGCACTGTATCAATTCTGCTATCACGCCAGTACATCTACGATTAGCATCTTTTGCAATATGCTGTCCATTAACAATTCATCTACATGTACATTCGCTAAAGGTGCAATGTGAGGCAACCTGATCTCTGGAATATTCTATAATTCCGGGAAAGGCTTTACTCGGGATGTAATTATATCTAACAGCAGGACACATCTATTGGCACTGAGCTCGGCTCTTTCTAACGCCATTATTTATCGCTGTGGCTCTCAACTGATATCATCAGAATCACTCCAGATCTCTATGGTCTATGGTCTATGGATTATGGATTTTGGACTATGGTCTATGGTCTATGGCCAATGATCTATAGACTATGGTCTATGGACTATGGACTATGGTCTATGGTCTATGGTGTATGGTCTATTGCCTATTGTCTATTGTTTATGGACTATGGTTTATGGACTATGGTCTATGGTCTATTGTCTATGGTTTATGGTCTATGATCTACGGTCTATGGTCTATAGTATATGGTATATGGTCTACGGTATAAGCAATGAAATAGTCATTCTTTGAGATTCGTTTAGTTTATTAACAACAGGCCTTATTCTGCAGAAACCTGAATGATTTAACGTAAGTTACGCAGCCAGATAATGCAATCATTAATTAACGATTAGTTACTCTGTAGTGCTATTACATATTAATTAATGCTTAATGCAACCTTCGAATAACTAATTTTAACGTTTGTAATCAGAGCTGTAAGTGTTTCTCCAGACACTTTGTTTTTCAGGCAAGCTCGTTACCATCTCGGCCAACTGCTAACACAAAATGTTCAACCTCAGATTCAAGTATGGCAGCATCTAAACTTGAACTATATAGTTCCATAATTACACACTGTTTTAGCATAATAGCAATTTAAATTCGTTATTTTTTATTACAATCTCTTAGTGACTATTCGTTAAAGCTTGAATTGAATAATTTGAATTGCTGCTTTCAATATAGTGTATACTTTTAAATATAGAGGAATACAACATTTAAATTTAAGGGAAAATTCTTTCTCTATGATAAGTGATATATGGGAGAATAGACGTGACTCGTAAGTTATTGGACCTATGGGGGCAGGCGAGTCAATCAATAAATCAAACTATTCGCCCTCAATATTCAAACAAAATTTCTAATGATATCTGTCCATATCTTATTTAAATCCATATATTTTCCGAGCAATAACTTCACTTATTTATAATTTTTCGATTTATGCAGGTGGCGAAAAAGTTACTATAAATTCACAAAACTCCAAATATATCCTATTGTTTGGACCAAGGGAACGTGCTGGAGAGAAGAACTTTGCGAAGAGTAAAGCTATAATGATAATTAGATAATTAATGGGATTGATGGATAATATGTTGATTGATGAGTGCGCTGTCTGATACTCGCCTTTTTGCAACTTTTTCGGATCTACTCTTTGCTCGACGGCTTGATTTTGTCTCAATAGTGCTCGTCATTGATGACTGTAGCACTCTAATTGTTATTATTATTATTTATATTATTATTATTATTACAGAGAATTTTGCCTTGGATCTGCCACATGAGGGAGCACAGCCGATCAAAATCATTCTTTAATCCATTTTTAAAAAATTAAGTCTTGGCTAGAGCCAAAATAGTCGTGGCTAAAGCTTTAGTCATGGAAAAAGTCTTAACAGAGGCCAAAGGTCAAGTTTATGTCAGTTTCCAGTCTCGAAAGCTTGTAAGTGACTGGACGAGAAATGTAGGCCTACAAGAATTTGAAGCCAAATCCCGCACACATACGTACAGTTATCACTATCTATGAATTTATTAACTCTTTTAATTTATTACTGCTCAATTGTCTGTCTGTCAGATTATCTCTTGTTTTTCTCAAACAATTATTCATCTAATTAGAATTCATCTTGCTAAAATTCATTTAACTAGAATTCATCTACTTAGAATTGTAATTTAGCTGACGAATCACTTGTCAGTCTTATTTTAATATTATTTTATTTATTATTTAGTATTTATTTGTATAACTATCAAATCCATCTGATATTGTGTTATTTTCTGCATAGCTAAGTTGTTTCTTGTATATTTCAACAAAATAACTTACATTACGTTTTCATCTAACATTCAATATGTAGATAACCATTTGTCTTTCTCTAAAGTCTAACTAGCACCATTTTACTTATCTCACTACCTATTTATTATCTACCTTACTGTATTTTTTATAGTTATCTTATCTGCCTTTGATTATTACAGATATATTTTTCATAATATTATTATGCAGTTTTCTATTACTATCACACCAACAGTATATGTCACTGGCTGGTATGTAATAATTAGTTTCATAAACCATACTTCAATCTTCAAAGCAGAATTATTTCGTTTAATTGCCGATGCTTTTCAGCCTGAATAAGACCTACTTTAAATCTTCGAAGCTTTACAACTGATATAAGAAACTGTTGAACAACTCAACGTTGTTTACACGTAATTAATTTCAGATTAGAGAAGTTTTTAATATGAAATGTTCTAGAAGATTTTTCGATTCTAGTAATTTAATCCGCGCAGACTGCTCCGTGTTTACAATAAAAATTTTGATCCACTTTAAAAGCAGGATCATTAAAATTTTACTTTTTCGAATTGTTAGGGTTTCGGGAAAATATTCCGAGTAGATTCAGGAAAATTGAGCGTTGAACCTACTGACAGCTACATATTTCGTTGAACATGATGTCACGTTGTGCTTTATATTGGGTACTTATTGTACGCATGCTACCATATTTTTGGTGAAATAAAGATGTATATATATAAAGAAGATCCAAAACGGTGCAAATTCCAAAATCTAGAAAACCAGTTCGAAGATAAAGAAAATTAAAGAAAAGGAGGTTTACGTGTTGGCATTGTCTTACCATCGCATGCCCTGGCAGCGTTAGCCCTTCGAATAAATTGTGAAAGCCGTCAAACAATTTGTCACTGCCGCTTACCGCAAGCATTTGAAAGTTTGAAATTGATTGTGACGCATGGGATGACCTTTTTGAAGCAATTTGTATTATCATGCAATTCGATAAGAGCTTTAGGAGAAATTTTTTTCTGAATAACAATTTTTAAATTATAGTCGTCTCTAACAGAAATGATACAGTCGCATAGTAATAAGAAAATCGCTAATAACCTTCATTATTTAAGAGTTTTCACACGTCATCTCATGAAAATGCCTCGATAAAATAACGGTTTATATAACAGCCACTCTAAGCGGCTTAAACACTGCGGTAGTTTTTGACGCATCGAAGATTGCAAATATTTCAAGCAAAATTTCATAAGAGAAGATTAAATAATAAATAAAAAAAGGAGATTGAAATATTGTAAGAAATATTTGCAATAAGTTCTGTTACAATAAGTTAAAACTTTGTTAAACCCTACATGAGAGTAGTTTTAAATATGTGTGTTTCTCATTTTCTTGTTAATATCCCCCTCTGACTGACTGACTGACTGACTGACTAACTAATTGACTCACTCACTCACTCACTCATTCACTTACTAACTCACTCGCTCACTCATTCACTCAATCAAGCAATCACTCATTCACTCACTCAATAACTCACTCACTCTCTCGATTTCTCGTTCTCTTTCATGTTCATCCGGTGTATTACTGGGACAAACTTGTTAATCGCCTTTGTTCGTTGAAGATCTTAAACCCATTCATTTATTTATGAAACGCCATTTTCCATACACAAGCTTGCCTTTGAGCGACGGACCTGTAATAATTGAACTGAGATCTCTTGCTTACGAGGCAAGCGTGCACCTACTGAGCCAGCAACAAGTACGGATTACTTGATTGATTACTTATTTAATTTATTACCTTATTAATTGATTAGATTAGTTAAATGATTGATTGATTATATAATTATTTGATTGCCTGTTTGATGGATTGACTGTTTGATTGTTGGATTGATTGATTAATTGATTGATCGATTGATCGCTAGATCGATTTATCGATTGATTGTTTGATTGATTGATTTAAGGAAGAGTAGATAGAGAACCTGGTTTAACTGTAAGATACCCGGCTGTTAGTTGTCTACCGAATCTGTTAAGTCCTTCGCAGGCGAATAAACCGGAATCTGATACCGCGAGATGTGAAATCCGCAACCTGTCCGTCCATCAACGCAAACCCGCACATATTAGCTTTACTCTCAAAACATCGACATGATATAGCAAGTGTTATATAGCAAGTGTTATATAGCAAGTGTTATATAGCAAGTGTTACCATGATATAGCAAATGTTATATAGAAAATGTTATAATGATATGTAGCAAGTGCTACATAGCAAATGGTACAATGATACAGCAAGTGTTATATAGCAAGTGTTACCATGATATAGCAAATGCTACAAAGCAAGTGTTACCATGATATAACATGTGTTATCATGATATAGCAAGTGCTACCATGATATAGCAAGTGTTACATAGCAAGTGTTACCATGATATAGCAAGTGCTACCATGATATAGCAAGTGTTACATAGCAAGTGTTACCATGATATAGCAAGTGTTACCATGATATAGCAAGTGTTACCATGATATAGCAAGTGTTACATAGCAAGTGTTACCATGATATAGCAAGTGCTACCATGATATAGCAAGTGTTACATAGCAAGTGTTACCATGATATAGCAAGTGTTACCATGATATAGCAAGTGTTACATAGCAAGTGTTACCATGATATAGCAAGTGCTACCATGATATAGCAAGTGTTACATAGCAAGTGTTACCATGATATAGCAAGTGTTACCATGATATAGCAAGTGTTACCATGATATAGCAAGTGTTACATAGCAAGTGTTACCATGATATAGCAAGTGCTACCATGATATAGCAAGTGTTACATAGCAAGTGTTACCATGATATAGCAAGTGTTACCATGATATAGCAAGTGTTATCATGATATAGCAAGTGCTACCATGATATAGCAAGTGTTACATAGCAAGTGTTACCATGATATAGCAAGTGCTACCATGATATAGCAAGTGTTACATAGCAAGTGTTACCATGATATAGCAAGTGTTACCATGATATAGCAAGTGTTACATAGCAAGTGTTACCATGATATAGCAAGTGCTACCATGATATAGCAAGTGTTACATAGCAAGTGTTACCATGATATAGCAAGTGTTACCATGATATAGCAAGTGTTATCATGATATAGCAAGTGCTACCATGATATAGCAAGTGTTACATAGCAAGTGTTACCATGATATAGCAAGTGCTACCATGATATAGCAAGTGTTACATAGCAAGTGTTACCATGATATAGCAAGTGTTACCATGATAAAGCAAGTGTTACGTAGCAAGTGTTACCACGATATAACAAGTGTTACATAGCAAGTGTTACCATGATATAACAAGTGTTACCATGATATAGCAAGTGTTACTATGATATAGCAAGTGTTACTATGATATAGCAAGTATTACTATGATATAGCAAGTGTTATTTATATTTATTATGAACAAATATATTTCCTTTTGGTTACGAACTTGACTGATGCACACGTGCTACAATTCATTGCTTATGTTGCCGTTTTTTGTTGCAAATATTCAGGATATCTTCCGGGATTCCAAGTTATATATGCAAGCATAAACCTAACTACGAATACATTGCAGTCAGCATGGATCAAAAGTAACATTCCAAGTCCCAACACTCTATTGTTCATTTAAAAATCTGTTACCACTCGATCTTCCAAGGTATTCCTCAATCCAAGTACTAACCGAGTCCAACGTTGCTTAACTTCGTTTATTGTTACTCGCGCTATGCCAAGTGCGTTAAACTATCCGCCCAATACCAATGGTTAATATTGATGTGATTTATTAAATAGAATTATCAATTGAATTACTGCACGATATTTACATGTATATCAGAAAGGAATCATTGACACCGCATGATTGTAGAGTTAAAATCAAACACTTTCCCGTCGCTGATGAATCCTTTCGAGAGTTGAAAACAACGTTAAACTAGGCTTTAGGCTTTTAGTAAAAAATATCTGTAACAGAATAAAAAATTCATAAACTAATTATTTTTTGTAGATTTTCAGAAAGCTGTGCTTGCGTGGCCTCATGAAATACTTGTTTAAAGCGGTCGAGAAGGGATGAATGGAAATAGAGGCAATTAGTTTCTCTGTTGCGTGAAATCAATGTTCGTGGAACAGTCGTTCTCAACCCACCGACATCAAACCACCTTTGATATCTCTATCCTAGTGCACTGCCTACTGGCAGGTCCATGGCATATAACGCCTTCACTCTTCTCTGTTTTCCACTTTCCTATTCTTGGTCACATATGAGTAGGTCTTACTAGTTGCACTGGTAAAGCTAATGTTAACGTCAGTTTACAGTTATCGCAAAATACGCCCATAAGAAAGGTGCTGAGACCATTTAAACCTATACACTAAATATTCTAACGGGTTGAGAATCTCTGCGTAGAAAAAGGAATTATTTCTTCAAATATCAAAATAATAAGTTCATCGTCGTCTTTGTCGTGATATAGCCAATTCAAGAAACCTACTTTTTATTATTTCTTGTGCAGGAATGAGCAACTAGAGTCAACATATTGAAATACACTGAAAGCATATGACTGTATGTATCCATGCACTCTTGTCTCTTTGTTTCCTCTTTCCCATTCTCTCTCTCTCCTTCTACTTCTTTCTCTATTTCTCATTATTTCAATCAATCTATCTATCTATCTATCTATCTATCTATCTATCTATCTATCTATCTATCCATCCATCCATCCATCCATCCATCCATCCATCCATCCATCCATCCATCTATCTATCTATCTATCTATCTATCTAACTTTCTTTCTTTCTCTGTTTCTTTTTCTTTTCGCTCTGATTCCTGTCGCTTTCTTTCATACTCAAGTTCTTGCATCTCTCTCTCTATCTATCTATCTCTTTCTCTCTCTCTCTCTCTCTCTCTTTCTTTCTCTTTCTACTGTAGATAATATCAGATTTAATTCACGTATACACAATACACGTGGAGTTTACGGTTAGTTTCGTCGTTCCAGAAGATGTCAGTGACGTGTAGATTACGTCATGATTTACAAGTAGTCATCTCGCTCAACAGTTAAGCTATTGATTCAGCCACTTAGTTGATCCTGCTATTGATTCAGCCACTTTGTTGAGCCAGCTATTGATTCAGCCACTTTGTTGAGCCAGCTATTGATTCAGCCACTTTGTTGAGCTAGCCATTGATTTAGCCACTTTGTTGAGCCAGCCATTGATACAGCCACTTTGTTGAGCCAGTCATTGATTCAGCCACTTTGTTGAGTTAGCCATTGATTCAGCCACTATGCTAAGCCAGCCATTGATTCAGCCACTTTATTGAGCCAGCAATTGATTCACCTACTTTATTGCATCAGCAATGGATTACAGATGAGTATAGCAAGACTCCACTAAACAGAATTATAGAAGATTCCCCATAGACGTGAGAGTAGCACATGTGAACTTCATACTGACGCCATAAACTTCAATCCATGCACCAATCAAGAGATTGCATTGAGAGAGGATGTAACTACCGTTGTTTGATTCAAAGAATTGTATTTATGGTGTTGATTGTATTTCAATTATTGCTACTTATTTAAAGGGTTGTATTTAGGGTTTGATAATAGCAACTTCTTTAAACGATTGTATTTAGGGAGAACATAATTGTTTTGTTGAATTCATTTCTCAGAGTCAGCTGCATTGGGAATATAGAAATTACTGTATGTTACAGAATTGTAATAACAGTATAGCAATCTTTCCTACATTACCGACATGTCGTTATTAACGTGCCATTGTGATGTTTAGTTGGAGATTTAACTCTTCTATTACATCACTTTGCATGAAGATTTTAGCAGAAATAGCCGATATCGTAGGTTAACTGTTTATCCTAATCTGCATGACTATATTATATTATACTATATATATATATATATATATATATATATATATATATATATATATATATATATATATATATATTATAGACTATATTATAGATGCAGTTCCTCAAAGACGATCAAAGAACTAAAGACCTTTCAACTGATCATGCCGTATCCATCTCCACACAACTCGTGATAATGGCTGATCTGAGGTTTATCCGAACGTTTTTGGTTTACACATGAACATTATTGAGTAGGAGCTAAAACCAGTTTATATAGTTTAAAGACGAATTTCTTTAGTATAACAGAAATACAAATAGCAGGTGTTATCATGTTATAGCATTTGATACAATGATATAGCTTGTGATACAATGATATAGCTTGTGATACAATGATATAGCTTGTGATACAATGATATAGCTTGTGATACAATGATATAGCTTGTGATACAATGATATAGCTTGTGATACAATGATATAGCTTGTGATACAATGATATAGCTTGTGATACAATGATATAGCTTGTGATACAATGATATAGCTTGTGATACAATGATATAGCTTGTGATACAATGATATAGCTTGTGATATAGCTTGTGATACAATGATATAGCTTGTGATACAATGATATAGCTTGTGATACAATGATATAGCTTGTGATACAATGATATAGCTTGTGATACAATGATATAGCTTGTGATACAATGATATAGCTTGTGATACAATGATATAGCTTGTGATACAATGATATAGCTTGTGATACAATGATATAGCTTGTGATACAATGATATAGCTTGTGATACAATGATATAGCTTGTGATACAATGATATAGCTTGTGATACAATGATATAGCTTGTGATACAATGATATAGCTTGTGATACAATGATATAGCTTGTGATACAATGATATAGCTTGTGATACAATGATATAGCTTGTGATACAATGATATAGCTTGTGATACAATGATATAGCTTGTGATACAATGATATAGCTTGTGATACAATGATATAGCTTGTGATACAATGATATAGCTTGTGATACAATGATATAGCTTGTGATACAATGATATAGCTTGTGATACAATGATATAGCTTGTGATACAATGATATAGCTTGTGATACAATGATATAGCTTGTGATACAATGATATAGCTTGTGATACAATGATATAGCTTGTGATACAATGATATAGCTTGTGATACAATGATATAGCTTGTGATACAATGATATAGCTTGTGATACAATGATATAGCTTGTGATACAATGATATAGCTTGTGATACAATGATATAGCTTGTGATACAATGATATAGCTTGTGATACAATGATATATGATATAGCTTGTGATACAATGATATAGCTTGTGATACAA